>CM059786.1:42365886-42615886 GCA_030435695.1 Brachymystax lenok tsinlingensis | reverse complement strand
TCCTATCTAAAGCCATATGTCAGTCATGTTAACGTTGAGATCCTATCTAAAGCCATATGTCAGTCATGTTAATGTAGAGATCCTATCTGATACCATATGTCAGTCATGTTAACGTTGAGATCCTACCTAAAGCAATAAGTCAGTCATAATGAGATCCTATCTAAAGCCATATGTCAGTCATGTTAATGTTGAGATCCTATTTAAAGCCATATGTCAGTCATGTTAATGTAGAGATCCTATCTAAAGCCATATGTCAGTCATGTTAACGTTGAGATCCTATCTAAAGCCATATGTCAGTCATGTTAATGTAGAGATCCTATCTGATACCATATGTCAGTCATGTTAATGTAGAGATCCTATCTAAAGCCATATGTCAGTCATGTTAATGTTGAGATCCATTCTGAAGCCATATGTCAGTCATGTTAATGTAGAGATCCTATCTAAAGCCATATGTCAGTGATGTTATTGTTGAGATCCTATCTGAAGCCAAATGTCAGTCATGTTAATGTTGAGGTCCTATCTGAAGCCATATGCCTCTCTATCTATCCCCTCTCTCTCTCTCTCTCTCTCTCTCTCTCTCTCTCTCTCTCTCTCTCTCTCTCTCTCTCTCTCTCTCTCTCTCTCTTTCGTCTTTCCCCCTCTCACCTCCTCCCCCTCCCTCTCCATCTTTCTACCGCTCCTGTAGAAGTGGAAGCCGAAAGGGCCGGCCCTGCAGCACATGGTTAGTGGTCTGTGTCTTGACAGTCAGCTTTCTGTTGGCCCTCCTGCCATCACTCAGTGTCGCCCCCAGCTGGCCAGTCAGGTCTGGGAGCCACAACTCATCACCTGATTACCTGAAACCTGGTGGACGGGGAGAGGAGTAGGAGGAACTCTGGTGGCTGGGGAGAAGAGGAGGAAGAGGAAGAGGAACTCTGGTGGCTGGGGAGAAGAGGAAGAGGAGGAGGAGGAGGAGGAAGAACTCTGGTGGCTGGGGAGAAGAGGAAGAGGAGGAGGAGGAGGAGGAAGAACTCTGGTGGCTGGGGAGAAGAGGAGGAGGAACTCTGGTGGCTGGGGAGAAGAGGAGGAGGAGGAGGAGGAGGAAGAACTCTGGTGGCTGGGGAGAAGAAGGAATAGAAAGAGTTTGGGGAATGGAGGAAAGGAGAGAAAGAGGCGGAGGCGGGACTTGGGATGCAGAGGACACAAAGGATCACGTCTGTCTCCACACTGTCCTCCTTCCCTCCGTGGGAGACCGAGGAGAGAGGGGGACAAGAATGGGGTAAACAACTCTACTTTGTTGATGTTTACCGGATGTTTCTGTCAGAGTCAAGGAGTCTGCCTTCACCAACCGACCTCGAACAGACACAGGCCTGTTAGAGGTCTCAACTGTACAGTATCAGAAGTCTGGGCCCATATTCATAAAGAGTCTCCCAGTAGGAGTAGTGATCTAGGATCCGTTTTTCCTTTTAGATCATAATGAATAACATTACATGGACCTGAGGGACCTGATCCTAGATCACAGTGAATAACATTACATGAACCTGGGGGACCTGATCCTAGATCACAGTGAATAACATTACATGAACCTGGGGGACCTGATCCTAGATCACAGTGAATAACATTACATGAACCTGGGGGACCTGATCCTAGATCACAGTGAATAACATTACATGAACCTGGGGGACCTGATCCTAGATCACAGTGAATAACATTACATGGACCTGGGGTACCTGATCCTAGATCATAATGAATAACATTACATGGACCTGGGGTACCTGATCCTAGATCATAATGAATAACATTACATGGACCTGGGGTACCTGATCCTAGATCATAATGAATAACATTACATGGACCACTCCTACTGTGAGACTCTTTATGAATACGGGCCCTGGTCTTACCTGTACACTGTCAGAGGTCAGAGGTCTTCATCCTCCAGGACTAGGAGGATGTGGTTTCTCCTACTGTAGCTTTTCACACCTTCAACTGTTTCTTGCACATCTCACATGTTATTGTCTGTAAATCCTGGACAACAGATTGCAAAAATGTGTATATTTTCATCGAATAGCTGTTTTAATAGGAGTCACGCAAAGCATTTTCAGGAACGTTATTTGTTGTTTTGCATGGTCAAGCCCAAACAATGTTTTTGTTTTTCTTTGTGATTTTATGTAAATATTATAAACTAAAATCTGCTTGGATTTTGCATAAACTTAAAGTACCGTATATGTTGTTTGAGAAATAAATCATGGTGGTATAATGATCCGTTTCCAGTTGTTTTTAAATTGCATTATCATAGCCTGGGTACCAGTCAGTTAGTGCCATCTTGCCACTTCTTGTAATAAAAAAGGAGTGGCATGATGGCACAAACAGACTGGTACCCAGGCTAGTGTATTCATACGTTTTTGTTGTTGACAGAGATACAGTACCATACGTGTGCAAGTCGGAGAGAATTTATTCTAGTGTACAGTTTCTCAGAACGTGAGAACCTGTAGGCTGCAGTACAACCTAACGCCACTAGAGGGCAGGTTAACCTCATAAATAGAGAATGG
Organism: Brachymystax lenok tsinlingensis; assembly: GCA_030435695.1. NCBI lineage: Eukaryota > Metazoa > Chordata > Actinopteri > Salmoniformes > Salmonidae > Brachymystax > Brachymystax lenok. Next base: position 42,613,361 of record CM059786.1, on the reverse strand, counting down.
TACACAAAAAAAGTATCTGCCTTCATGCAGCCTATGGTCTTGCTGTGTTTGTAACCAAGTGGGAATTTGTCACATACGACTTGGAAAAATCTACTTGAACAGCCCTCCAACTGGTAATTACTAGTGGGGAAACTCCTCTATCATAGTGGGATGTTTCTCAACGAGTTCAAAAGCTCTTGAATGCATCCAACTGGTATTTACAAATTCCCACCTGCCACTTGGTTACAAACGCAGCAATCTGTGTCTGAGAAGGGCTGTTTTTTGTAACTTATGTGGGGTGTATTCATTACTGCAAACCATAGAATGGCCACTCTCCAGTCCATTAAAACCTGTGTGTCGTGGATGAGGACATGACTATTCTCTGTTCTCGCTCACCGTGGTGACCCTAACTGGGTGGTAAGTGGTGGGCTGTGTCCCAATCTTCTTGCTTTTCTCCCGAAGTGTGCAGCTGTTCACTTGCCTTCATGGATTAGAAAGGAAATGACTGGTACATGCAAACGACCTCTAGCCCATGCCTACACCAATCCAATGCTTTTACATTTGTGGGGAGCAGTGAATGAGTGCACACTTCAGGAAGAAGGAAGGATTATTGGGGCGCACCCCCATGTCCTAACACCCACTGAACGAGCTGAGCAACAATGACAGGGCCCTAAGCCTGTTCGGACCGGAGTCTCTGGGTTAGAGAGCATCACATACAGACAGGAGACTATCTCTGGGTTAGAGGGCGTTACACACAGACAGGAGACTCTCTCTGGGTTAGGGAGCATCACACACACAGACAGGAGACTCTCTGGGTTAGAAAGCATTCCACACAGACAGGAGACTCTCTCTGGGTTAGAGGGCATTACACACAGACAGGAGACTCTCTCTGGGTTAGAGGGCATCACATACAGACAGGAGACTCTCTCTGGGTTAGAGGGCATCACATACAGACAGGAGACTCTCTCTGGGTTAGAGGGCATTACACACAGACAGTAGACTCTCTCTGGGTTAGGGAGCATCACACACACAGACAGGAGACTCTCTGTGTTAGAAAGCATTCCACACAGACAGGAGACTCTCTCTGGGTTAGAGGGCATTACACACAGACAGGAGACTCTCTCTGGGTTAGAGAACATTCCACACACACAGGAGACTCTCTCTGGGTTAGAGGGCATTACACACAGACAGGAGGCACTTCACAGTTAGCACCATCCACTGCTCTGATAACTGTTGGTGATAATCAGAAATCTTCTTTCCCAGGCCAGACAGGGTGACATTTCTGGTTTGTGTATGATCATACGAGTAGGTGTGCATGTTTGTTTCCATGTGCGAAGACAGCTAGGAAGACAGGTAGGAAGAAGACAGGTAGGAAGAAGACAGGTAGGGAGACAGGTAGGAAGAAGACAGGTAGGAAGAAGACAGGTAGGGAGACAGGTAGGAAGACCGGTAGGGAGACAGGTAGGGAGAGGGTGGAAGGAGAAAGCGCCAACAGGCTTGACCGCATTGTCAAGGAGTATAGCCTAGTTATTCCTAGTAGTCTATCTGCTCTGTAGTCCAGCATACGTCTGCCTGTCTAGAGCCCAAGTGCTCAGATATATGTGGAATGTAGCTGATAAACCACCGGCCTTTAAAGGGGTAATCTGCTGTTCTAACAGTTACAATCACAGAAATGTGACCACTCTCAAATGAATGGACAGAGCTATGAATACAAGAACTGGCCATCCACAAGGACTGTCCATCCACAAGGACTGTCCATCCACAAGGAATGTCTATCCACAAGGACTGTCCATCCACAAGGACTGACCATCCACAAGGACTGGCCATCCACAAGGACTGGCCATCCACAAGGACTGGCCATCCACAAGGACTGACCATCCACAAGGACTGTCCATCCACAAGGAATGTCTATCCACAAGGACTGTCCATCCACAAGGACTGACCATCCACAAGGACTGGCCATCCACAAGGACTGTCCATCCACAAGGACTGGCCATCCACAAGGACTGACCATCCACAAGGACTGTCCATCCACAAGGACTGACCATCCACAAGGACTGGCCATCCACAAGGACTGACCATCCACAAGGACTGTCCATCCATGATATCAACATTATAGTTTTAACTGTGTTTTGAGACTCTACCGTGTTTGTTTACATTCACTTTGTTTACAAACAAAGGAGTAGAAAAGTGTTCTGACAGAGTGCAACAGTTGAACCCGAGCTCATGAGACTGTTTATTAGTTCGATTCCTCAACAATCAATGACTATATACTGTATATCGTTAACTTAAAATACCACGAATGGATGTAGCGATCACAGATTGCCCCTTTGAAAGGAGTCTCTTCTCATCAGAATGAATAGGGGCTTGAGGAGCCACAGAACAGAATGGATACATCAGAGAAGGAACCGCAACAAAGGGCCCAGTTGTACTCTCCCTCTTCTTCTGAACGTAGGGCTCTATTCAATCCACATGGCGGAAGTTCCGGCTTTACGGCGGTGATTGAAATGTAAAGGCCATGTTCCAGTTTAGAGCGGAGACTCCGTTCACGGTAAACGCTGAATATGTCGGCTCAAATGACCTTTACGTTTCTAGCGTGGAATATGCAACTCTTCAGCTTTACAGATTGAATGGAGCCAACAGTATACTTTTTTTGCCAGACAAACCCAGTGTTGTAAAAAAAGGGTTGAAATGACCTATTTTCAACCAGTTTTGCTCACTGGGAAGGGCTGTTGTTGGCCCTTTCTGCTAGTAGAATGGTGAGTTTGCAAATGCAGTGGTGTTCAGAATCAAATGCTTTTCAAATGTCAAACTATATTGAAATAGGACTGAATGGGACCAGTCAATGGAACCGGTTAGGGAATGGATGAATGGCTGAATGGACAGGAGGTGAACTTCTGGCTAGGTTCCGTCTGCCTTTGTTGACATTTTTCAGGATCTCAACCTGTTGATCCAGGTGTTCATTGACCACCATGATGAGATAGTGTCTTAAATGGCACCCTATTCTCTATGTAGTGCACTACTTTTAACCAGGACTGGCACCCTATTCCCTATGTAGTGCACTACTTTTAACCTGATTCCTATGGGCCCTGGTCAAAATAAGTGGGGGTCATAGGGCTCAGGACAAAAGTAGTGACTCATTGCTGGCCTTTTGATTGGTGCAGAGCAGAGTTACTGAGAGGAATACGCAGTTGAAGTCGGAAGTTTACATAAACCTTAGCCAAATACATTTAAACTCAGTTTTTCACAGTTTCTGACATTTAATCCTAGTAAGAAATCCCTCTTAGGTCAGTTAGGATCGCCACTTTATTTTAAGAATGTGAAATGTCAGAATAACAGTAGAGAGAATGATTTATTTCAGCTTTTATTTCTTTCATCACATTCCCAGTGGGTCAGAAGTTTACATACACTCAATTAGTATTTGGTAGCATTGCCTTTAAATTGTTTAACTTGGGTCAAACGTTTCGGGTAGCCTTCCACAAGCTTCCCACAAAAAGGTGGCTGAATTTTGGCCCATTCCTCCTGACAGAGCTGGTGTAACTGAGTCAGGTTTGTAGGCAGGCCTCCTTGCTCGCACACGCTTTTTCAGTTCTGCCCACAAATGTTCTCTAGGATTGAGGTCAGGGCTTTGTGATGGCCACTCCAATACCTTGACTTTGTTGTCCTTAGGCCATTTTGCCACAACTTTGGAAGTATGCTTGGGGTCATTGTCCATTTGGAAGACCTATTTGCGACTAAGCTTTAACTTCCTGACTGATGTCTTGAGATGTTGCTTCAATATATCCACATAATTTTTCTTCCTTATGATGCCATCTATTTTGAGAGGTGCACCAGTCCCTCCTGCAGAAAAGCACCGCCACAACATGATGCTGCCACCCCCGTGCTTCACGGTTGGGATGGTGTTCTTCGGCTTACAAGCCTCCTCCTTCTTCCTCCAAACATAACGATGGTCATTATGGCCAAACAGTTCTATTTTTGTTTTATCAGACCAGAGGACATTTCTCCAAAAAGTACGATCTTTGTCACCATATGCAGTTGCAAACCGTAGTCTGGCTTTTTATGGCGGTTTTGGAGCAGTGGCTTCTTCCTTGCTGAGCAGCCTTTCAGGTTATGTCGATATAGGACTCGTTTAACTGTGGATATAGATACTTTTGTACCTGTTTCCTCCAGCATCTTCACAAGGTCCTTTGCTGTTGTTCTGGGATTTATTTGCACTTTTCGCACCAAAGTACATTCATCTCTAGGAGACAGAACGCGTCTCCTTCCTGAGCGGTATGACGCCTGCCTGGTCCCATGGTGTTTATACTTGCGTACTATTGTTTGTACAGATGAACGTAGTACCTTCAGGCGTTTGAAAATTGCACCCAAGGATGAACTAGACTTGTGGAGGTCTACAATGTTTTTTCTGAGGTCTTGGCTGATTAATTTTGATTTTCCCATGATGTCAAGCAAAGGGGCAGTGAGTTTGAAAGTAGGCCTTGAAATACATCCACAGGTACACCTCCAATTGACTCAAATTATCAGAAGCTTCTAAAGCCATGATATCATTTTGGGGAATTTTCCAAGCTGTTTAAACACAATTTAGTGTACGTAAACTTCTGACCCACTGGAATTGTGATACAGTGAATTATAAGTGAAATAATCTGTCTGTAAACAATTGTTGGAAAAATTACTTGTGTCATGCACAAAGTAGATGTCCTAACCGAAACTATAGTTTGTTAACAAGAAATTTGTGGAGTGGTTGAAAAACAAGATTTAACGACTCCAACCTAAATGTATGTAAACTTCCGACTTCAACTGTATGGCCTTATGGCTCTGCAATTCATCCCTGTGTCACCACTACAGAATGAAGTGTTCATTCTAATGAATCATGAAGGAAAAAGTCACCTCATGACATCATACGTTTACATAGGTTAAGGACCCACCTGACAATCATGAGTCGGCCTATGCAGGTTAAGGACCCACCTGGCCATCATGAGTAGGTCTATGCAGGTTAAGGACCCACCTGGCCATCATGAGTAGGTCTATTCAGATTAAGGACCCACCTGGCCATCATGAGTAGGTCTATTCAGATGAGCTCTATTCTATCAACAAATCTTATTGGAATCACGTTTTTATAGATGGTGTATTTTCAAAATGCACACACCATACACCACAAAAGTAACCGTTTGTAAGTCCCGCCCCGTTCATCTGTCTATCACTTATTCTCCAATCGAACACCTTGAATTTCACCTTTATACTTGCAGATCTTGCCTAATGGATACCTTGAATTTCACCTTTATACTTGCAGATCTTGCCTAATGGATACCTTGAATTTCACCTTTATACTTGCAGATCTTGCCTAATGGATACCTTGAATTTCACCTTTATACTTGCAGATCTTGCCAAATGGATACCTTGAATTTCACCTTTATACTTGCAGATCTTGCCAAATGGATACCTTGAATTTCACCTTTATACTTGCAGATCTTGCCTAATGGATACCTTGAATTTCACCTTTATACTTGCAGATCTTGCCTAATGGATACCTTGAATTTCACCGTTATACTTGCAGATCTTGCCAAATGGATACCTTGAATTTCACCTTTATACTTGCAGATCTTGCCAAATGGATACCTTGAATTTCACCTTTATACTTGCAGATCTTGCCTAATGGATACCTTTGAATTTCACCTTTATACTTGCAGATCTTGCCTAATGGATACCTTGGATTTCACCTTTATACTTGCAGATCTTGCCTAATGGATACCTTGAATTTCACCTTTATACTTGCAGATCTTGCCTAATGGATACCTTGAATTTCACCTTTATACTTGCAGATCTTGCCTAATGGATACCTTGAATTTCACCTTTATACTTGCAGATCTTGCCTAATGGATACCTTGGATTTCACCTTTATACTTGCAGATCTTGCCTAATGGATACCTTGGATTTCACCTTTATACTTGCAGATCTTGCCTAATGGATACCTTGAATTTCACCTTTATACTTGCAGATCTTGCCTAATGGATACCTTGAATTTCACCTTTATACTTGCAGATCTTGCCTAATGGATACCTTGAATTTCACCTTTATACTTGCAGATCTTGCCTAATGGATACCTTGAATTTCACCTTTATACTTGCAGATCTTGCCTAATGGATACCTTGAATTTCACCTTTATACTTGCAGATCTTGCCTAATGGACAGTGGAGGTTCTAGACCCTTTCAACTGGGGGGGCCAAGCTGGGGCCAGTTGTACTGTTAGAGGGGCCAGTTACATTAGACGTTATTGTTGTCATATCGTTTTCTTCACTTCATTGCAGGCATTAGCAGGCAAAAGACCATGTCCCTCTAGTAAATGTGTGGGTTTAATTAGTGTTCCGCGTTGCCACTGTCTAATAATGGATGTAAAAAAAGAACAACAGCAAAAATGTGTTATGCTAAAATTATTTCATACTCCACATTTAGGGGGGCCACAAGGGGGTCCAAAATTGTTGTCAAAGGGGCACTGCCCCCCCCCCAGAACCGCCAGTGCTAATGGATACCTTGAATTTCACCGTTATACTTGCAGATCTTGCTTAATGGATACCTTGAATTTCACCGTTATACTTGCAGATCTTGCCTAATGGATACCTTGAATTTCACCTTTATACTTGCAGATCTTGCCAAATGGATACCTTGAATTTCACCTTTATACTTGCAGATCTTGCCTAATGGATACCTTGAATTTCACCTTTATACTTGCAGATCTTGCCTAATGGATACCTTGAATTTCACCTTTATACTTGCAGATCTTGCCTAATGGATACCTTGAATTTCACCTTTATACTTGCAGATCTTGCCAAACGGATCAGGACAAGGGACGTCCGTTTCTATGGGGCGAGGTTTTGGTTGAATCGGCGAGTGGACTGGGCAGGTGAAAGTGGACTGCTCGCTAGTGATCAGCAGCAGGATAGAGTTCATTTCCAACACTTCTCTGGAATGTAAAATCGTCCGAGGTTTCGAGACATTGGTGATTTTGAATTTGACTTGACTACTTGGATTCGGGGCCCTGATCACAGGTAAGGGGACAAGTTAGGTATTTGTTGAAACGATAACTAGCTACTTAAACGTTTCGTCGGCGCGCTTACTAGAAACAAATATATATATTTGTTTTGGCTGGGGGTTCATTGCTCACAACGCTAGCTAGCTATCCAGCAAATGCTAACTTGGTAACTAGCGGAGGCATTTAATGAACCGAATGAGCTACACGCGAACGGGTAAGTTATACTATTAACTAGCAGTCAGCGAACTATATATATATTAATGTTGGTTTACCAGCTAATAAAGACCATTTTCTTTATGGCTGTGGAAATGTTATGACGACTCTAGAAGCTAGTTAGCTAACCGTCGACTAACTAGCGTTAACTAGCTAGCCAGGTAACCGTCGACTAACTAGCGTTAACTAGCTAGCCAGGTAACCGTCGACTAACTAGCGGTAACTAGCTAGCCAGGTAACCGTCGACTAACTAGCGGTAACTAGCTAGCCAGGTAACCGTCGACTAACTAGCGGTAACTAGCTAGCCAGGTAACCGTCGACTAACTAGCGTTAACTAGCTAGCCAGGTAACCGTCGACTAACTAGCGTTAACTAGCTAGCCAGGTAACCGTCGACTAACTAGCGTTAACTAGCTAGCCAGGTAACCGTCGACTAACTAGCGTTAACTAGCTAGCCAGGTAACCGTCGACTAACTAGCGGTAACTAGCTAGCCAGGTAACCGTCGACTAACTAGCGGTAACTAGCTAGCCAGGTAACCGTCGACTAACTAGCGTTAACTAGCTAGCCAGGTAACCGTCGACTAACTAGCGTTAACTAGCTAGCCAGGTAACCGTCGACTAACTAGCGGTAACTAGCTAGCCAGGTAACCAACGGTTTCGCCTTTTAACGGCGTCGTTAGAAAACGTTAACTAGCTATTACTTGATTATTTGTTTTTGTATTTTTTTGTATGATAACTAGTTAACGTTAAGAGTTCGTTTTTAATTTTTTTAAACGTGAAATGTATAACATTAACATTTTTAATATGTCCCTGAAGCCTCAACCTTAGCTACGTAGAGATTATTGTAACGTTATAACGTGACTAACGTTTAAACTAGCTAACTTTGTTATCTCAATTCAGATCAGTGGTGTTGGTGTTCTGCTTTGAGTAGCTTTTTAAACATTGACCTCTACTGGACACCTTAATGACAGTGTAGGTAGGAATGTTTTCAAGGAGCCTCACCTGTTCAGCAGGTAGGGGGGGGGTGCGAACCTGTATGGTACCTGATAGTAAGCTATTAGGACCTGTGACTAGTCAACCTGTATGGTACCTGATAGTAAGCTATTAGGACCTGTGACTAGTCAACCTGTATGGTACCTGATAGTAAGCTATTAGGACCTGTGACTAGTCAACCTGTATGGTACCTGATAGTAAGCTATTAGGACCTGTGACTAGTCAACCTGTATGGTACCTGATAGTAAGCTATTAGGACCTGTGACTAGTCAACCTGTATGGTACCTGATAGTAAGCTATTAGGACCTGTGACTAGTCAACCTGTATGGTACCTGATAGTAAGTTATTAGGACCTGTGACTAGTCAACCTGTATGGTACCTGATAGTAAGCTATTAGGACCTGTGACTATTCAACCTGTATGGTAACTGATAGTAAGCTATTAGGACCTGTGACTAGTCAACCTGTATGGTACCTGATAGTAAGCTATTAGGACCTGTGACTAGTCAACCTGTATGGTACCTGATAGTAAGCTATTAGGACCTGTGACTAGTCAACCTGTATGGTACCTGATAGTAAGCTATTAGGACCTGTGACTAGTCAACCTGTATGGTACCTGATAGTAAGCTATTAGGACCTGTGACTAGTCAACCTGTATGGTAACTGATAGTAAGCTATTAGGACCTGTGACTAGTCAACCTGTATGGTACCTGATAGTAAGCTATTAGGACCTGTGACTAGTCAACCTGTATGGTAACTGATAGTAAGCTATTAGGACCTGTGACTAGTCAACCTGTATGGTACCTGATAGTAAGCTATTAGGACCTGTGACTAGTCAACCTGTATGGTACCTGATAGTAAGCTATTAGGACCTGTGACTAGTCAACCTGTATGGTACCTGATAGTAAGCTATTAGGACCTGTGACTAGTCAACCTGTATGGTACCTGATAGTAAGTTATTAGGACCTGTGACTAGTCAACCTGTATGGTACCTGATAGTAAGCTATTAGGACCTGTGACTAGTCAACCTGTATGGTACCTGATAGTAAGCTATTAGGACCTGTGACTAGTCAACCTGTATGGTACCTGATAGTAAGCTATTAGGACCTGTGACTAGTCAACCTGTATGGTAACTGATAGTAAGTTATTAGGACCTGTGACTAGTCAACCTGTATTGTACCTGATAGTAAGCTATTAGGACCTGTGACTAGTCAACCTGTATGGTAACTGATAGTAAGCTATTAGGACCTGTGACTAGTCAACCTGTATGGTACCTGATAGTAAGCTATTAGGACCTGTGACTAGTCAACCTGTATGGTAACTGATAGTAAGCTATTAGGACCTGTGACTAGTCAACCTGTATGGTACCTGATAGTAAGCTATTAGGGCCTGTGACTAGTCAACCTGTATGGTAACTGATAGTAAGCTATTAGGACCTGTGACTAGTCAACCTGTATGGTACCTGATAGTAAGTTATTAGGACCTGTGACTAGTCAACCTGTATGGTACCTGATAGTAAGTTATTAGGACCTGTGACTAGTCAACCTGTATGGTAACTGATAGTAAGCTATTAGGACCTGTGACTAGTCAACCTGTATGGTACCGGATAATAAGCTATTAAGACCCGCGACTAGCCACTGCCCCACGGAGATTTTATGAATATTGAGGAAAAAACGAATGTACGAATCTCAATTGCTGCTTTTCATTGCTGACCTGTAGATGTCACTAATGTGCATTGTGTTAACTACTTACGGAGTGGTGGGGCGCTATAATTATTAAACATTCATCAATATACAAGTTTTGCATAGTCATCAAAAGCTCTGCTTCTTGGCAATATCACCGTTGTCAGATTTCGAAAAGGCTTTACGGCGAAAGCACAACATTTGATTGTTTGAGTGTAGCAACTCCAATATTTTTTCCATTAGCATAAATTCATAAACCATCGCGGTTCACATAAAACACATTTCACAGCGAAAACAAATCCCTTACCTTTTGAAGAACTTCTGCTGAGTGCTTCCCAAGTGTCCAACGAAGACATCCAATGGTTCTTTTGTTAGAAAAAGTCATTTATTATATCCATAAATCTCCGTTTGGTTGGCGCGCGTTAGGATCATAAAATACAGCGTCCACTCGCCCATTGAACCGCGTTCAACCTATACCTATACACTTGTCCAAGAACAATCAAACATCATTGATAATGTATCCTTGGGAACACTTATGTATATTTACTATAATATTTCAACCGGATTATAAACTGGACGATAGGAAAGGAAAAAACCACAGCGTGCGCAAGCCCGTGAACGCGCATCCTCTTCTGTTTACTTCCGATGACCAGTTCGAAATTCTTCTTCTATTACCATCCAGAGAAACTATAACATCACCAAACACTGTTTAGAGACAGTTGACATCCAGTGGAAGCAATAGGTACTGCAATGTTTTCAATAGGGAGGGGTTCAATATGAGGCAATGTGTCAAAAACACTTTTTCCAGGACAGAATTTCCTCGGGTTTTTGCCTGCTATATCCATTCTGTTATACTCACAGACATAATGTTAACACTTTTAGAAACTTCAGTGTTTCCTATCCAATAGTACTAATTATGTGCATATCCTATTTTTTGGGCCTGAGTGGGAGGCATTTTACTTTGTGCACGCCAGACTCTCCAAAACGTCCCCTCGTGAGCCGCTCCCTAAGAAGTTAAAAGCTCAGCGTAATTAATCGTTTTTCAGCACAATGTGGTGAATGCCCCAAAGGCTTCAGAAAGCCTCGGGTTTCCCATCACTAACAATGTCGGAGTTGATTTTCCAACACCCGACTAGCTGACATAGACTTGCCTCGATGCCAAGTAGAGGTGGCCGGGTGGGCACAATATGGTCTTGCCCGCGTCCTCTGGGAAAGACCAGGGAAGAACTGCCCAGGTAAGAACCCATCCTCTCTTCTATTGGCTCCTTTGCAGATAGGAGAACTAACATGCTGACTACACCCCTTGCGTCGCAAAATAGATTTTGACATACATGTCATTCAATTATTGCACCCACGATGCTCGAGCGTGCTAACGAGTTTCTGCTTTGCCAAGGGCTGAAATAGAAGTCAGTTCTATTTGTGACCCTGAACACTGTGTGCAAGTCCTGCCTCTCCCGTCTCCTCATTGGGTTATAGAAGCAGATACCCACGTGCCATCTCCTCATTGGTTATACCCACGTGGGTGACTGAAAGACGAACGGAGGTCGCTTTTGGTAATACACCTTTTATGACAGTTAGTTGCCAATCGTCATACAAATCCAGAGAAGAAGAAGCCTGGAAGGAGGAGAGATGACTAGAAATTATTTGGTTGACCGTTTTATGTGTGGATTAATTGTCGGAGTAGAGGACCTTGTGCATTTCAGGTAAAATAACAACTCAACGTTTATATCCCAGGACAAAATTAGCTAGCAACTGCAAGCTAGCTAGCTAAATTGCCATAAATGTTTAATGCTTTTCGACCTGTCCCCAAATTTAATATAGTTGGTTCGTTTGGTGTGGGGGGACAAAATACATTTGCGCACGATGTCGCGCGGCCAGTTTGGGTACGGTGTAGCGGGTTAGGAGAACTAACATAGTGGCTTAGGAAAAGGGTTAAGCTTAGCTAAAATCCAACAAGAAAGTAGTCAAGAGAAGAGGTGGCAGGGTTTCCCTGGACTCTTCTTCCCTGGTCTTGGCCAGGACATGCATAATATCCCGTTTAGTCAAACGTCAGATTGTGTGTCACGATCCCAACAGCCCCTGTTCTGTTGACTATTCAAACCCCTCCTTGTTGAGATACTCAGTGGTATTCCCGTCAAATACAATAGCGACGAATGTGATCAGACTGACACACACACACAGCCACTATCCATCTCCTGACTTCCTTCTCTCCCACAGAGATTAGGTTATAGGATGGTGTTGTAGGCTATCTGAATAATAACATTCCCCCAAGAAAGTCTGTCTAGAAACTATCATGGCTTTTTCCTATTCTTCTGCTATGAAGTGATTCAACAATCACTCCCAACTGTTCAATTCAAACTGATTTTACTAGAAAACCAACATGGGCTATTGATTGGTTTGTGTTTCCATTAGGGGAAGGAAATGACCAAAACAAATGTCTGTTTTTCATTAGTGCTCCCTAATCACATGACTCCTATTGATTTGGTTTGTCTGTTTTTCATTAGTGCTCCCTAATCACATGACTCCTATTGATTTGGTTTGTCTGTTTTTCATTAGTGCTCCCGAATGACATGACTCCTATTGATTTGGTTTGTCTGTTTTTCATTAGTGCTCCCTAATCACATGACTCCTATTGATTTGGTTTGTCTGTTTTTCATTAGTGCTCCCTAATCACATGACTCCTATTTATTTGGTTTGTCTGTTTTTCATTAGTGCTCCCTAATCACATGACTCCTATTGATTTGGTTTGTCTGTTTTTCATTAGTGCTCCCTAATGACATGACTCCTATTGATTTGGTTGTTGGTCAACATGATGCTCTTGTTAGCAGCGACGAGGCTCTCTGCTCTCTCCTGGCATTCCCTTTTGGGCTTTTTTTCAGAGCAACGACAAACTTGATATCACCGTCTTTGTGCTTGTTTTGATCTCATATCTTTTCATCCTCGGGAGGATGACTGTGAAAAGGCTTTCTATCAAAGTGTACATGTCGGAGGAGCGGAATGTCAGCCCGGGACTCAGTCTGTGACTGCGTCTCTACATAGTGAACTACTTTTTAACCAGGCCCTGGTCAAAAGTAGTGCACTAAAATAGGGAATAGGGTGCTATTTGGAACTGTCTGTCTCTGTGCAGTGGAAATTCAGCGTTAACTTCTTAGGGAGCGGCAGCTGAGGTGTCGGTTTTGGAGAGTCTGGCGTGCCTAAAGTAAAAGGCCTGCCACTCGGGCCCAGAAACTAGGATATGCACATAATTAGTACTATTGGATAGGAGACACTCTGAAGTTTCTAAGAGTGTTAAAATATTGTCTGTGAGTATAACAGAACGGATATAGCAGGCGAAAACCCGAGGAATTTCTGTCCTGGAAAAAGTGTTTTTGACACGACACATTGCCTCATTTTGAACCCCTCCCTATTGAAAACAGACATTTCTGGGAGTAAGATTGCAGTACCTACTGCTTCCACTGGATGTCAACAGTCTCTAGACAGTGTTTGGTGATGTTAGGTTGCTCTGGATAGAAGAAGAAGAATTTCGAACTAGTCATCGGATGTAAACAGAAGAGGATGCGCGTTCACGGGCTCACGCGCAGCGCTGTAGTTTTTTCCTTTCCTATCGTCCAGTTTATAATCCGGTTGAAATATTATAGTAAATATACATAAAAGTGTTCCTAAGGATACATTATCAATGATGTTTGATTGTTCTTGGACAAGTGTATAGGTATAGGTTGAACGCGTTCTCTTCACGGTTCAATGGCGCCCCCACCACTCCCTAAGTAGTTTTAAGAGCCCAATTGAAAGGAAATGCGGGAAACGCTGCACATGTCGGCTTAATTGTAAGTTACCGTTACATTTCTAGCGCGAAATCTGAAACGCTTCAGTCATACGGATTGAATAGAGCCCTTAACTGCTGTTTTCTGTTGGCTCTCTGGAGGCCTTCTCCTCACCTAGCAACCATCCGTCCATGTGACTGACTGATCAGTGATACAACACCCGTAGACCGACAGACACAAGATAAGCTGGCTGTACTATGCCTGTGCGTTTCAGAGTTTTATGTTTTATTTCATCACTCCAGACTGATAACCAGGGAGTAGCACAGTAGTGGGATCCGGCCCCGCTGGTTGTTCTGGTCGTTCACTCCAATCATTCAGTCCCTGGCCTGGTAAACAGAATTCGTCCTGCTGTTGTGGCACAAGATGGTCGTTTCCATGTATATTGTTCCATCCTAAAATTAGGAATATGAGCGATGGCTTTTGACTTCTGTCTTAGAAACCAACAACTAGAAAAGGTCTTGAAATGCATCCAAACACAATGTTGAAGTAGAGACAACTGACATCAACGCTTAGTGAAGGCAGATAAAATGATCCTAAACTAAATGGGAGTTTAAGAAACGTTGCATTGTGCCTTGAAGTTCCGTCACCAACAGCTCTCATATCTTGAAACACAGCTCGGCCCGGCCGCGTGAAACATGCAAAAGAAAACTAATCTGTCCGACTCGGCATCATTCTCTGTCTCTCTCTCTCTCTGTCTCTCTCTCTCTGTCTCTCAACAAATTCATGAAATTGACAATTACATTTTTTTCCTTCACCCAGACAATTCATTGGCTAGAGCCAAATTGTATTTATTGGCTTTTCAACGACAGACAAAAGCCGGCTAATGGAAAACTGGGTCAGCACCAGGGTTTTCAGCCCATGATGTGTCTTCTGAAATCGCAGAACTAATTTTGATGTTCTTCAGTCCCTGCCTTGCTCAAGTGCTGTGCTCATGTTTTACCATGGTGACTCACTGATACTTGTCTATTATGATGAGAATCATCATTCACACAATTTAGACTTCTCGAAGCAAATATAATCCGTATGTCATCGCTCTCTGTCTCCAGCTGGCTCAATAGAGCTCTGAATCACATCATTTGGAAAGGGCTGTCTGTCCTATTTTTGTATTGACTAGAATTCAGCTCCACTAGGCTGTACTGTCTGGAGGTCTGGAGAGAGCAGGGCCCTCCACTGGGCTGTACTGTCTGGAGGTCTGGAGAGAGCAGGGCCCTCCACTGGGCTGTACTGTCTGGAGGTCTGAGAGAGCAGGGCCCTCCACTGGGCTGTACTGTCTGGAGGTCTGGAGAGAGCAGGGCCCTCCACTGGGCTGTACTGTCTGGAGGTCTGGAGAGAGCAGGGCCCTCCACTGGGCTGTACTGTCTGGAGGTCTGGAGAGCAGGGCCCTCCACTGGGCTGTACTGTCTGGAGGTCTGGAGGGAGCAGGGCCTTCCACTGGGCCCTCTACTGGGCTGTACTATACGGAGGTCTGGAGAGAGCAGGGCCCTCCACTGGGCTGTACTGTCTGGAGGGCTGGAGAGAGCAGGGCCCTCCACTAGGCTGTACTGTCTGGAGGTCTGGAGGGAGCAGGGCCTTCCACTGGGCCCTCCACTAGGCTGTACTGTCTGGAGGTCTGGAGAGAGCAGGGCCCTCCACTGGGCTGTACTGTACGGAGGTCTGGAGAGAGCAGGGCCCTCCACTGGGCTGTACTGTCTGGAGGTCTGGAGAGAGCAGGGCCCTCCACTGGGCTGTACTGTCTGGAGGTCTGGAGAGAGCAGGGCCCTCCACTGGGCTGTACTGTCTGGAGGTCTGGAGGGAGCAGGGCCTTCCACTGGGCCCTCTACTGGGCTGTACTATACGGAGGTCTGGAGAGAGCAGGGCCCTCCACTGGGCTGTACTGTACGGAGGTCTGGAGAGAGCAGGGCCCTCCACTGGGCTGTACTGTCTGGAGGTCTGGAGGGAGCAGGGCCTTCCACTGGGCCCTCTACTGGGCTGTACTATACGGAGGTCTGGAGGGAGCAGGGCCCTCCACTGGGCTGTACTGTACGGAGGTCTGGAGCGAGCAGGGCCCTCCACTGGGCTGTACTGTACGGAGGTCTGGAGAGAGCAGGGCCCTCCACTGGGTTGTACTGTCTGTAGGGAGCAGGGCCCTCCACTGGGTTGTACTGTCTGTAGGGAGCAGGGCCCTCCACTGGGTTGTACTGTCTGTAGGGAGCAGGGCCCTCCACTGGGCTGTACTGTACAGAGGTTTGGAGGGAGCAGGGCCCTCCACTGGGTTGTACTGTCTGGAGAGAGCAGGGCCCTCCACTGGGTTGTACTGTCTATAGGGAGCAGGGCCCTCCACTGGGTTGTACTGTCTGTAGGGAGCAGGGCCCTCTGCCTTATCAATTCTCGCCAAGCTCAAGGACTGATAGGGAGGAATTACTTGTAGTGTGTGTGTGTACCTGTCATAGCTGGTGTGTGTGTGTGTGAGAGAGAGATTCGGTAACATTGTAGTTGTAGGAATGAACTGCAGGCTTGTACTTTAGGTCACAGAGGGACAAAGGTCGTCCCTGATACCTGGTGTGTGTACCTGTCATAGCTGATACCTGGTGTGTGTACCTGTCATAGCTGATACCTGGTGTGTGTGTGTGTGTGTGTGTGTGTGTGTGTACCTACCTGTCATAGCTGGTGTGTGTGTACCTGCCTGTCATAGCTGATACCTGATGTGTGTGTACCTGCCTGTCATAGCTGATACCTGATGTGTGTGTACCTGTCATAGCTGATACCTGGTGTGTGTACCTGTCATAGCTGATACCTGGTGTGTGTACCTGTCATAGCTGATACGTGTGTGTGTGTGTGTACCTACCTGTCATAGCTGGTGTGTGTGTGTGTGTGTACCTACCTGTCATAGCTGATACCTGATGTGTGTGTGTGTGTGTGTGTGTGTGTGTGTACCTAGAACAAATTTGTGTTGTTCTGTCTCATCCTAGTCTGGTCCGGTGGCCCTGGTGGTGGCTGAGTTCTGCTCAAATCAAATCACATTTTATTGGTCACATACACATGGTTAGCAGATGTTAATGCGAGTGTAGCGAAGTGCTTGTGCTTCTAGTTCCGACCGTGCAGTAATATCTAACAGTAATGTCGGATATGTAAACATTATAAACAAAATTGACCCTGATGCTCAGATATAAGCAGGGACCTTGGTGTTCTCTCCAGCACACACACACACACACACACGGTTTTCCGTTAGGAAAATGCGGCACCGGACATTTGACCGGAGGAGTTTTAGTTTACCGGACCCATAATGCATTGGTGGGTGCGTGACCTGATTTGGACGTCCACCCACAGTGCTCAGAATGACCGAACTTACATTATAGTTTATGGTAATTAATCAAATCAAAGTTTATTTGTCACGTGCGCCGAATACAACAGGTGTAGACCTTACAGTGAAGTGCTTGCTTACAGGCTCTAACCAACAGTGCAAAAAAATCCAGATAGTCATTTGATTTCCAGTTCAGGAGTCTTATGGCTTGGGGGTAAAAACTGTTGAGAAGCCTTTTTGTCCTAGACTTGGCACTCCGGTACCGCTTGCCATGCGGTAGTAGACATTTCTTCAGCCTCCTGAGGTTGAAGAGGCGCTGTTGCGCCTTCTTCACCACGCTGTTTGTGTGGGTGGTCCAATTCAGTTTGTCCGTGATGTGTACGCCGAGGAACTTAAAACTTTCCAGCTTCTCCACTACTGTCCCGTCGATGTGGATGGGGGGTGCTCCCTCTCCTGTTTCCTGAAGTCCACGATCATCTCCTTTGTTTTGTTGACATTGAGTGAGAGGTTATTTTCCTGACACCAGAATCCGAGGGCCCTCACCTCCTCCCTGTAGGCCGTCTCGTCATTGTTGGTAATCAAGCCTACCACTGTAGTGTCGTCAGCAAACTTGATGATTGAGTTGGATGCGTGCTTGGCCACGCAGCCATGGGTAAACAGGGAGTACAGGAGAGGGCTGAGAACGCACCCTTGTGGGGCCCCAGTGTTGAGGATCAGCGGGGTGGAGGTGTTGTTTCCTACCCTCACCACCTGGGGCCGGCCCGTCAGGAAGTCCAGGACCCAGTTGCACAGGGCTGGGTCGAGACCTAGGGTCTCGAGCTTAATGACGAGCTTGGAGGGAACTATGGTGTTAAATGCTGAGCTGTAGTCGATGAACAATATGATAACATGGTGGGAGGACACCACGGTATTAATGGGCGCTATTAAAATGTATGTTTTTGGAGAGAAAAAATGGACGCACAAAACAATGTAGGCAGCAGGGCTCTTGATCCAGGAAGGGATTGAATATCTCTGCTGTAACCGTGAGGGTTGAATGTCTCTGCTGTAACCGTGAGGGTTGAATATCTCTGCTGTAACCGTGAGGGTTGCATGTCTCTGCTGTAACCGTGAGGGTTGCATGTCTCTGCTGTAACCGTGAGGGTTGCATGTCTCTGC
Organism: Brachymystax lenok tsinlingensis; assembly: GCA_030435695.1. Classification (NCBI taxonomy): domain Eukaryota; kingdom Metazoa; phylum Chordata; class Actinopteri; order Salmoniformes; family Salmonidae; genus Brachymystax; species Brachymystax lenok. The sequence goes on along the minus strand of CM059786.1, from coordinate 42,595,215 downwards.
TGTAACCGTGAGGATTGCATGTCTCTGCTGTAACCGTGAGGATTGAATGTCTCTGCTGTAACCGTGAGGATTGAATGTCTCTGCTGTAACCGTGAGGATTGAATGTCTCTGCTGTAACCGTGAGGGGATTGAATGTCTCTGCTGTAACCGTGAGGGGATTGAATGTCTCTGCTGTAACCGTGAGGGGATTGAATGTCTCTGCTGTAACTGTGAGGGGATTGAATGTCTCTGCTGTAACCGTGAGGGTTGCATGTCTCTGCTGTAACCGTGAGGGGATTGAATGTCTCTGCTGTAACCGTGAGGGGATTGAATGTCTCTGCTGTAACCGTGAGGGGATTGAATGTCTCTGCTGTAACCGTGAGGGGATTGAATGTCTCTGCTGTAACCGTGAGGGTTGCTCTTGACATATTTCTAAAGTGTTTAAAATCATACCGTCAGTATTTTGAAATACTCTGATAAACGGTATATCTCCCGTTCCTACTCTGAAAGCTCTGTTCAACATGATAACTATCCAAACGCTAAGTCACGCCCACGGATGTTAGTTTCTTCTCCTCAATGAGTCTGGATCTGAGTACCTCCCCAGCCCTTCACCGAATCATGCAAACACATTCGGGACGTCTGATTTGGTCCAGAAACGATTGACATGGGTCAGAGCCAGAACACAAATGCTGTCTGTAAGAAATAAGCCTTTCTGATTTGGCTGGGCCTGGCTGCCAAGTGGGTGATGGGCCTATGCTCTCCCAGGCCCACACATGACTGCACCCTTGCCCAGTCATGTGAAATCCATAGATTAGGACCTAATGAGTTTATTTTAAATTGACTGATTTCCTTTATATGAACTGTAACTCAGTAAAATCTTTTTTGAATGTTCAATACTTATATAGTCTATTGTATCAATCATTCATTTGTTCATGTCATCACACAGCAAACGAGTCATTCATAATTTGAAATGCAATCAAACTTTTTTAATTTTTTTTATATAAAATAACAAAGCAACTCATGAATAATCAGCGTAAACAGTGAAATGCGACTTTTTTTTGTTAATTTTTAGCTGTAATAAAGGCGTTACAACCTAAAAAAAAAAAATGTTTACAAACACAATCTCTCTGGTATACTGAAAATGTGTTTGTTTACATTTTGTTCCAAACGGTCCGAAAAATTATATTTACAGTAATATTACAGTAATCTAACACTGTTTGGCGCACGCGATATGTACGCAGCGCTTGCTCTTTACCTTTTTATTCTTCTTGATCTCCAGTATTTTCCACAACTAGTCAAATTTATTCCACACATCCGACTTCCCCTTTTACCTCCTGAGCAACCAGTAAACATTCCCCCTGTTTTTTTAGTTTGTTTGTTACGTCCTCTGCATCCATTTTGCTGTCACGTCTTCTGACTTGTTAGAACCTATGTATTGATGTGTTTTTATGATATGCTATAGGTCAGGCCCCATTGGTCACGTGCACGCGATGCTTACATTTGTCACGTAAAGAGAGCAAGGATTGAGAGGGGAAAAGAGAATGTTTCTACTAGACAAATGTAGATATTTCGGTAACAGAACCTTTCAGTCAGAAATGGCTGTAAATATGTTACAGCTTCAGCAACACGGCGAAAGAACGAACACGACGCGATAAACACTTGTGAAGTTGTTTAGTGGTCGCTGTAGCAGGGAGGAGTGCGGGGACTTGTCACTCGCTGTCTTTTTTTTTTTTTTTACACACAGCGGAACAAATCTATTGCGGTCGGACTCCCTCTAGTCGTCTGCGTGTCTTTAATTATTTCATCAAACAGTGCGCTTAAAGCATCAGACAAGCTCAGTGATTTGATTAAAACACATAGGATGTTTGTGTATTGAAAAAAAAATTGTATTGAAAATCATTAGTCGGTATTTTGAAATACCCCGGTATATAGTATAAACGGGGTATATCCCAAGCCTACCAGCTACATTTTGGAGGGATGCATTTTGATTTGCAATCCAAATGAAAAATGCTATCAGATTTTGGAACCAGTCCTATTGGACTCAATCCTAGAGAATCGGTTACAAAATCTGATTGGTTAAAAAAATATATTGGAATCCAATTAAGTCAAAAAATCCTAAGGGTTTGGGGTCCACGGACCGATGCACTTGTAGCTTAAACATTTTAATCTTGGACCAGTGATTATCGGTGAATCTTTACATCCCTACAATCAATCAATAATTATTCACAGCTTTTATTAGTTTAATAATAACATGTGTAGTGGAAAATACCCAAAGTTATTGATGGCACTTACTAATGACCATCCAACGCTCTCCATCCAATAGAAGAGCGGAATCCAAGAATACATCTAGTCCGTAATGCACTGCCTTCACAATGTAGCCACACCCCTTGACTTTTTCAACATTTTAGTTTTTACAGCCTGAATTTAAAATTGATTTAAAATGATATTTTGTCACTGGCCTACACACAATACCCAATAATGTCAAAGTGGAATGATGTTTTTCAAAAAAATAAAAATGAAAAGCTGAAATGTCTTCAGCCAATAATTTATTCAACCCCTTTTGTTATGGCAAGCCTAAATAAGTACAAATGTGCTTCGCAAGTTACATGGACTCACTCTGTGCACAATAATAATGTTTAACAGGACTACCTCATCTCTGTAACCCACTTATACAATTATCTGGAAGGTTCCTCAGTCCAGCAGTGAATTTCAAACACCAATTCAACCACAAAGACCAGGGAGGTTTTCCAATGCCTCGCAAAGAAGGGCACCTATTGGCAGACATTGAATATCCCTTTGAGCATGGTGAAGTTATAATTACACTTTGGATGGTGTATCAATACACCCAGTCATTACAAAGATACAGGCGTCCTTCCTAACTCAGTTGCCGGAGAGGAAGGAAACCACTCAGGGATTTGACCATGAGGCCAATGGTGACTTTAAAACAGTTAGAGAGTTTAATGGCTGTGATAAGAGAGAACTGAGGATGGATCAACAGCATTGTTGTTACTCCATAATACTAACTTAATTGACAGAGGAAGGAAGACTGAACAGAATACAAATATTCCAAATCATGTATCCTGTTTACAACAAGACACTAAAGTAATACTGCAAAATATGTGGCAAAGCAATTAACTTTTTTGTCCTGAATACAAAGCGTTATGTTTGGGGTAAATCCAATGCACACATTACTGAGTACCACTATTCATATTTTCAAGCATAGTGGTGGCTGCATTATGTTAGGGGGATGTTTGTAATCGTTAAGAACTGGGGAGTTTTTCAGGATAAAAAAGAAACAAAATGGAGCTAAGCACAGGCTAAATCCAGAGGAAAACCTGGTTCAGTCTGCTTTCCACCAGACACTGGGAGATGAATTCACCTTTCAGCAGGACAATAACCTAAAACACAAGGACAAATCTACACCGGAGTTGCTTACCAAGATGACAGTGAACGTTCCTGAGTGGTTGAAAAAATGTCCAGTTTTGACTTAAATCTGCTTGAAAATCTATGGCAAGACTTGAAAATGGTTGTCTAGCAATGATCAACAACCAAATTTGACACGGCTTGAAGAATTTTGCAAATAATAAAATGGGCAAATGTTGGACACTCCAGGTGTGGAAAGCTCTTAGAAACGTACCCAGAAAGACTCACAGCTGTAATTGCTGCCAAAGATGCTTCTAGAAACTATTGACTTGGGTGTGAATTCTTATGTAAATGAGATTTCTGTATTTCATTTTTTTTTTTTTTATAAATGTGAAAAAAATTCTAATCACGTTTTCACTTTCATTTATAGGGTATTGTGTTACAGCCTGAATTTAATTATTTCTAACCTGTCTGCACACAACAAAATGTAGAATAAGTCAAGGGGTATGAATACTTTCTGAAGGCACTGTATCATGGTCCAAACCACCAACACCGTCGTGAAGAGGGCACAACAACGCCTCTTCCCCCTCAGGAGGCTGAAAAGATTTGGATCCTGAAAAAGTTTTACAACTGCATCTTGGCTGGCTTTATCACCGCCTGGTATGGCAACTGCTTGGCGTCCGACCACAAGGCGCTACAGAGGGTAATGCGTATGGGGCCAAGCCTCCCGCCATCCAGGACCTCTATACCAGGCGGTGTCAGAGGAAGGCCAAAAAATGGTCAGGCACCCAAGTCATAGACTGTTGTCTTTGCTACCGCACGGCAAGCGGTACCGGAGCGCCAAGTCTGGGACCAAAAGTCTCCTTAACAGCTTCTACCCCCCAAAGCCATAAGACTGCTGAACAATTAATCAAATGGCCACCCAGACTATTCACATTGACCCCCCCCCCCTCCTCTCTCCACACCACTGCCACTCTCTGCTGCATTGACCCCCTGTGACAGTAATTGAATAACTGTCTAACTTGACGGTTATGGATGAAGACCGTCATGAATAGAAAATAAGTCAAAACCAGTTAAATAGGCCTACATTTATTTTCCTCTAGCAACCTTACCTGATAGCGGGAGTGTTGCTTGGGATGATTAAAAACTACGTGGAGAATGATATCTCAGATAGGGGGGAGTGAGGCCTAAGAGGCTTTTATAAATAAGCATCAACCAGTGGGTCTTGCGACGGGTATACAGAGATGACCAGTTTACAGAGGAGTATAGAGTGCAGTGATGTGTCCTAAATAAGGAGCATTGGTGGTAAATCTGATACAATGCATGTTTTCATTGCTTGCTACTAAATAAATGGGTCTTTAAATTATTAATTATTATTATTTATCATTAATTATTCAACAGCAGTCAACAAGGTTGTTCTGCCTCTGAGGACTGTAATACGCTAATGCTGTGTCAAATTGACAATGTGCCAATCCTCTCCAACCTGGCATGGTATAATTTGATGCTGAATCTTAATTTATAGAATAGTCAACGCTGATCAGGCCCAGTCCTGGCCGAATGTCGCCCTCCTATCCCCGTTAAGTAGAATAGTAGCCTAAGTAGAATAGTAGCCTAAGTAGAATAGTAGCCTAAGTAGAATAGAATAGTAGCCTTAGGCTTTACAGTGTCGGCCCGCATTGCACTTTTATGAATACCATTTTGTAAAACAGACAATTTACCGTTAAACATGCACCAATATACAAGTGTTTCATAGTCATCAAAAGCTCTGCTTCTTGGCAATATCACAGCGTTGCCGGATTTCAAAAAGGCTTTACGGCGAAAGCACTACATTTGATTGTTTGAGGATAGCACCTTCAATATTTTCCATAACTATGAAATCTTTAGCCAGCGCGGTCGAAAGAAAATGCATTTCACAGGGAAAACCTGTGCCTTACCTTTTGTAGAACTTCTGCAGAGGGCTTCCTAAGTGTCCAACGAAGACAATCCATAAATCTTCGTTTGGTTGGTGCCTTGTGTTCAGAAAATCCAACGTGAAGAGAACGCATTCAACTAAACCTATAAACCTTTCCTCAACAAAACAAAAACCAATTAAAATGCATCCTTAGCTATCCTTTTATGAATAAAAGTGATTATATTTCACTTGGATGGTCACCTTATATAAGTCAAATAAAGTGGGCCGCTCAGCCAAATGTGCGCCCAAAAACGTGCAACTGAAAAAGAGGTCCTCTCACCAAAACCCCTACCTATTGAACACATTGCTTCCGATTGCCATGAAACTTTATGTATACACTGCTGACATCCAGTGGAAGCAATAGGTACTACATTCAGTGTCCTGGTATAAAGACTTTTCAATAGGCAGTCTCTCTAAGTGAGCCATAAGCCAGTTCTGTTACACTCACAGACACAAAAAAAAGGGCCTGTCCCAATTGGTTACATACATTACTATACAATTTTTTTTTTTACCTTTATTTTACTAGGCAAGTCAGTTAAGAACAAATTCTTATTTTCAATGACGGCCTAGGAACAGTGGGTTAACTGCCTGTTCAGGGGCAGAATGACAGATTTGTACCTTGTCAGCTCGGGGATTTGAACTTGCAACCTTTCGGTTACTAATCCAACGCTCTAACCACTAGGCTACCCTGCCGCCCCTATTAATTAGTAATTTGCCATTCTCATTCTCAGAGTGGAAACGTATTTTGCAGAGTTCACAACCTGCTACAGTTGTGAGAAACAAGTTTTGGTTTATTTCATACTATCATTTACGCAATGAGCATGTCTGTTTTCTCTGTCCTGTTAATGTTGACGGAGCATGTGTCTGGTTTCTCTGTCCTGTTAATGTTGACGGAGCGTGTGTCTGGTTTCTCTGTCCTGTTAATGTTGACGGAGCGTGTGTCTGGTTTCTCTGTCCTGTTAATGTTGACGGAGCGTGTGTCTGGTTTCTCTGTCCTGTTAATGTTAACGGAGCATGGAAGTAACTACCTGGCTTCTTTCAAATGTAGGAAAGTTAGGCATGTCTGGTTTCTGATTTGTCTTAACCCATTTGTCTTGACCAGCTTCTGTCATTTTCTTTCTTCACCTCACACAGTAGGGCTGGGCGATATGGCCAAAATATTACATCACTGTATTTTATGGACGGTATTACGGTATTTTTAATTTTTTTAATAATTAAAGTTGTACATTTGCTTTTATGAGTAGTGAGGGATTGTAGGGTGGCAACACATACATTCTAAGTGATTGTAATGAGTCTTTCTCCATTCTGATTGGTTTATTCTGTTCAATTCTACTTCAACCAAAATACATTTCAGCACTTTGATCATTTCTGCGTTTCCTGCACTCAATTGCAGTGGTGGAAAAAGTACCCAATTGTCGTACTTAAAGATACGATAATAGAAAATGACTCAAGTAAAAGTCATCCATTAAAATACTACTTGTGTAAAAGTCTGAAAGTATTTGGTTTTAAATATACTTAAGTATCAAAAGTAAAAGTATCAATCATTTCAAATTCCTTATTAAGCAAACCAGATGGCACCATTTTCTAGTTTTTTTTTTTAAACGTCTGGATAGCCAGGAGCACACTCAGACATAATTTACAATCAAAGTATTTGTGTTTAGTGAGCCCGCCAGATCAGAGGCAGTAGATGACCAGAGATGTTCTCTTGACAAGTGCGTGAATTGGACCATTTTCCTGTCCTGCTAAGCATTCAAAATGTAACGAGTACTTTTAGATGTCAGGGAAAATGTATGGAGTGAAAAGCACAGTATTTTCTTTAGGAATGTAGAGACGTAAAAGTTGTAAAAAATAAAATACAGATACCAAAAAAAAAAACTTAAGTAGTACACGGCGTATCACATTTAACAAACCAAACATTCAAATACCGGTATAGAAGGTCAAGTAAAAACCCAAACCGGTTCCTGCATCAATACCGGTAAATCCTAAAATACGGTATACTGCCCAGCCCTATCACACAGTCAACAAAGTTTTTATTTTATTTTGTTACATCCATTCAAATTATAATAGTTCCTCACAGTATTTCCCCTTGGATTATCTGTGTCGGTAATAAATAGGCTATGGACATGTTGCGTGTATTCTGTTACTATTTTAATGATTGTCAGTTTCCTCTTCGTGCTATGTCATGTCTGTCCCCATCATACTGTCCTTGTCAAGTCATTATCTTGTAGCCTACTTTCGGGAAGCCGTTCCTTGTCAAGTCATTATCTTGTAGCCTACTTTCGGGAAGCCGTTCCTTGTCAAGTCATTATCTTGTAGCCTACTTTGGAAGCCGTTCCTTGTCAAGTCATTATCTTGTAGCCTACTTGGGAAGCCGTTCCTTGTCAAGTCATTATCTTGTAGCCTACTTTCGGGAAGCCGTTCCTTGTCAAGTCATTATCTTGTAGCCTACTTTCGGGAAGCCGTTCCTTGTCAAGTCATTATCTTGTAGCCTACTTTCGGGAAGCCGTTCCTTGTCAAGTCATTATCTTGTAGCCTACTTTCGGGAAGCCGTTCCTTGTCAAGTCATTATCTTGTAGCCTACTTTCGGGAAGCCGTTCCTTGTCAAGTCATTATCTTGTAGCCTACTTTCGGGAAGCCGTTCCTTGTCAAGTCATCATTCTATAGCCTACTTTCAGAAAGACTAAGGTAGGCCTAGGTTTTTCAAATATGTTTTAAGGAAAGGACAAGTATTTTCTCTTGTGTCTGACATACGCTGGTGGCTTTGATTGACGGGTCCTTTTCCGGGGGTGTGAGTTGGCAGATTTTCTCTAGAGGCCTGTTGTGTATACAGTGGGGCAAAAAAGTATTTAGTCAGCCACCAATTGTGCAAGTTCTCTCACTTAAAAAGATGAGGCCTGTAATTTTCTGGTAAAGGCCTGTTTTCAGTAGTTTAGGCTACATTATGTCTCTCCTGTCATGATTTAACCTGGTAAAGGCCTGTTTTCAGTAGTTTAGGCTACATTATGTCTCTCCTGTCATGATTTAACCTGGTTAAAGGCCTGTTTTCAGTAGTTTAGGCTACATTATGTCTCTCCTGTCATGATTTAACCTGGTTAAAGGCCTGTTTTCAGTAGTTTAGGCTACATTATGTCTCTCCTGTCATGATTTAACCTGGTTAAAGGCCTGTTTTCAGTAGTTTACCATGGCTTCTGTTGTTGATATAGGAGAACAGCTGACTCCGTCACTGTGGCTCTCTTTGGTCAGGAATTGTCCTTTATCAGCTAGTTTTAAAGAGGTGCTGAGGACCGAGGAATACTGGGGGCAGTATGATTTCAGAAATTCTCATTTAGCAATTTCTCTCGCTGGCCCACCACCCTAACATGCAGGCCAAGTGTTTCTGTGTGTGTGTTGGCCAGGTCACAGAGGCAGGCCGGAGGTAGCATGACTGTTGTCCCAGCAGGAAGTTCCTGTTGTACTCTGTTCTCTTATCACTCCTGCTGCTAAACACACACACACACACATTACTTACTCTGTCATTAGTTGTTGCCCTATAACAGGGGTTCCCAAACTGGGGTACGCGTACCGCCTGGTACAGCTCCTGGTATATGTCCGTTACGTTTATGGGGGGGTCAATTAAGGAAGTCATCCTCTCCAAGCAGTTGCTCCCGACGCCACTTGGGTCCACTGCAGCATCCACCGAGAGGCTCTTGCTGCCAAGGGAATGCCTGACAGCTTGAAAGATGTTTTGGACACTACAGTGAAAATGGTTAACTTTGTTAAAGCAAGGCCCCTGAACTCTCGTGTATTTTCTGCACTATGTAATGATATGGGCAGCGGGTAACGCTTTTACAACATACAGAGGTGCGCTGGTTATTAAGAGGCAAAGTATTGACACGTTTTTTTGAATTGAGAGACGAGCTTAAAGTTTTCTTTACTGACCGTCATTTTCACATGTCTGACGGCTTCCATGATGACGAGTTTCTCACACGACTGGCCTATCTGGGTGATGGTATTTCTCACCTGAATAATCTGAATCTAGGTTTACAGGGACTCTCCGCAACTATATTCAATGTGTGGGACAAAATTGAGGCTATGATTAAGAAGTTGGAGCTCTTCTCTGTCTGCATTAACAGGGACAACACACAGGTCTTTCCATCATTGTATGATGTGAGAGTGGATTCTCGGCCCTCACTAGCATGAAAACTAAATACAGGCACAGACTGTGTGGAAAATGATTTAAGACTGAGACTCTCCAATACAACCCAACATTGCAGAGTTATGTGCATCCTTTCAAGCACACCCTTCTCATTCAACATTTTTGATAAACAAATAAGGTTTTATATGTAAGATGGTTAATAAAGTGCAGAATTATTGATTATTATTATTATGTGTGCCCTGGTCCTATAGGAGCTCTTTGTCACTTCTCAAGAACTGGGTTGTGACAAAAATGATGGCAAAAAACAACATTTGAGAGTGCGCTGACCCTGGTGCTAGAGGGGGTACGCAGCTGGAGGTTGAATGTTTAAAGGGGTACGGGACTATAAAAAGTTTGGGAACCACTGCCCAAGAGGTCTAAATTAATAATGTAATGGATGGATTGATAGAAAGCTTCAAATCTAGTTGACAACAGTAAGCTTTGTTTTCTCTTTCCCCTTCTCTGCTTCTCACGCGCCCGCTAAGACGTTTAAGGGACTGGGGAGAAAATGCAGTAACCCCCAAATAATATCCCCATTCAAAATGACAGCAGTTTTACGGGTTTTAAGGAAATTAAACAGCTGTTAAAACAAACCAACACGTTTTTTTTTAATGAGATTTCAGTTTGGCTTGGATGTATATTTTATGTGGTTGAAAAACGATCAGCTTTTATGATGCTGATAAAGGTAGAACCTTTTACAGGCGGTCCCTAACCGCTCTCAAGATGCTGAAAGACAGAATACTTCTGTTCCCGAGTCAAAATGTACATTTTGATTTCAGGCTTATCATTTTATTGCAAGAAATGCTTAATTCTACAGGAGGTAGAATGTCAAAGTGGAATTATGTTTTGATAAACAAATAAGGTTTTATATGAAAGATGGTTAAAAAAAAGAGCAGAATTATTGATTATATTATTATGTGTGCCCTGGTCCTATAAGAGGTATAATGTTTTTTTTACGAATTCATTAAAAAAAATTAAAGCTGAAATGTCTTGAATCAATAAGTATTGAATCCCTTTTGTTATGGCAAGCCTAAATATGTTCAGGACTAAATATGTGTCTCATAAGTTGCATGGATTCACTCTTTGTGCAGTAATAGTGTTGAACATCTCTGTACCCCAGACATACAATTACAGTGGCTTGCAAAAATATTCACCCCCTTGGCATTCTTCCTATTTTTGTTGCCTTAACAACCTGGAGTTCAAATGGATTTTGGGGGGGGTTTGTATCATTTGATTTACACATCTACCACTTGGAAACAAATAAGAAATAAGACAAAAAAACTGAACTTGAGCGTGCATAACTATCCCCCCCCCAAAGTCAATACTTTGTAGAGACACCTTTTGCAGCAATTACAACTGCAAGTCTCTTGAGGTATGTCTCTAGAAGCTTGGCACATCTAGCCACTGGGATTTTTGTCCATTCTTCAAGGCAAAACTGCTCCAGCTCCTTCAAGTTGGATGGGTTCCTGCTGGTGTACAGCAATCTTTAAGTCATACCACATATTCTCAATTGGATTGAGGTCTGGGCTATTAACTAGGCCATTCCAAGATATTTAAATGTTTCCCCTTAAACCACTCAAGTGTTTCTTTAGCAGTATGCTTAGGGGTCATTGTCCTGCTGGAAAGTGAACCTCCTTCCCAGTCTCAAATCTCTGGAAGACTGAAACAGGTTTCCCTCAAATGTCCTTGTATTTAGTGCCATTCATCATTCCTTCAATTCTGACCAGTTTCCCAGTCCCTGCCAATGAAAAACATCCCCACAGCATGATGCTGCCAGCACCATGCTTCACCTTTTTAGGGAAGATATTCTTGGGGTGATGAGAGGTGTTGGGTTTGTGCCAGACATAGTGTTTTCCTTTTATGGCCAAAAAGCTCAATTTTAGTGGTCCTATGGACCGATACTCCAATCTCCACTGTGGAGCTTTGCAGCTCCTTCAGGGTTATCTTTGGTCTCTTTGTTGCCTCTCTGATTAATGTCCTCCTTGCCTGGTCCGTGAGTTTTGGTCGGCGGTCCTCTCTCGGCAGGTTTGTTGTGGTGCCATGTTCTTTCCATTCTTTAATAATGGATTTAATGGTGCTCCGTGGGATGTTCCAAGTTTCTGATATTTTTTTATAACCCAACCCTGATCTGTACTTATCCACAACTTTGTCCCTGACCTGTTTGGAGAGCTCCTTGGTCTTCATGGTGCCGCTTGCTTGGTGGTACCTCTTGCTTAGTGGTGTTGCAGACTCTGGGGCCTTTCAGAACAGGTGTGTGTATATATACTGAGATCATGTGACAGATCATGTGACACTTAGATTGCACACAGGTGGACTTTATTTAACTAATTATGTGACTTCTGAAGGTAATTGGTTGCACCAGATCTTATTTAGGGGCGTAATAGCAAAAGGGGCTGAATATTTTTCCTGGCTTTTTTTGTTGTAGAATTTTTTGAAACAAGTCATTTTATTTTTATTTTTTCACTTCACCAAATTTGGACTATTTTGTGTATTGTCCATTACATGAAATCCAGATAAAAATCAATTTAAATTACAGGTTGTAATGCAACAAAATAGGAAAAACGCCAAGAGGGGTGTGAAATACTTCTGCAAGGCACTGTATCTGAAAGGTCGGCAAGAGAATTTTCAAACACAGATTCAACCAAAAAAAGACCCAGGATGTTTTCCAATGCCTGGCAAAGAAAGGCACCTATTGGTAGATGTTTTTATAAAAAAAATTGTATTAACGGGGGAAGCATCCCTACTACGTAGGGAACAGGGTGGCTTGTGGGACGCAGTCTGGCCCACGGGTTTTCTCCTGAGAAGGCTGTGCCCGGCTGACCCTTAACCCCCTGAACTCTATCCCTGGTCTCTGTAGTTTCCACGCTAACCTCTGACCCCTGACCCTTGTGTCACCCTGCCCTGTGTTCCCTGTAATTGTAGTTTCCCACTCTACCCTGCTGTGTGTAGTTAGTTAAGCTCGCACCACACCTCTCCTCTCCTCCTTTTACGTAACCAGCCCAGCGCTGAGCATGCCGGAAAATTGGATTACCGAGGTAACGGCGTTTCTCAAATTCTCCCTCCATGTGTCTCTCCTCTCCAGAGCTGCTACTCCCGTCCACGTTCCACCTTGACTTAAGTGTTCTCTCTCTGTGCGATGTCACTGGGCCGTGGGTTACTATGTAGGCGTGATTAGTGGGTTTGATGCTGAAACTGTGTTTGTGAAAATGGGTTCTAAGAGACCCTGTAATTGTTGGTTTACTGCAGTGTCTGAGTCAGACACACTGACGGAATACTGTAGACGGTGCTAGCGACTAGCCAGGGAGTTCTGCAGAGTTGTTAGCTGTCCTCTCTATCTTTCCTACTCTCTCTCTCTCTCTCTCTCTCTCTCTCTCTCTCTCTCTCTCTCTCTCTCTCTCTCTCTCTCTCTCTCTCTCTCTCTCTCTCTCTCTCTCTCTCTCCCCCAGCTTTCTCTTTCCCGCTCTACTCTTCCCTAGGATCCTTCTGTAGGGTTTAATCAGTTTTTCCATTCCTGGGAGATTATTGAAATAGTACTGGGCTGGCACATGACATCTGCAGCAGTGCTACAGCTACCCTCCTCTCTGTTCTGCTCCCTCTCTCCCCTCCTCCCTCTCTACCCCACACACCTCCCTCTCTACCCCACCCACCCACCTCCCTCTCTCCCTCCCACCTCCCTCTCCCCCCTCCCACCTCCCTCTCTCCCCTCCTCCCTCTCCACCCCACCTCCCTCTCTACCCCACCTTCCTCTCTCTCTCCCTCCCTCTCTCCCTTCCTCTCTCCCCACCTCCCTCTCTCCCCTCCTCCCTCCCTCTCTCCCCTCCTCCCTCTCTCCCCTCCTCCCTCCCTCTCTACCCCACCTCCCTCTCTACCCCACCTCCCTCTCCACCCCATCTCCCTCTCTCCCCACCTCCCTCTCCCTTCCTCTCTCCCTCCCCCTCTCTCCCCTCCTCTCTCCCCACCTCCCTCTCTCCCCACCTCCCTCTCTCCCTCCTCCCTCTCTCCCCACCTCCCTCTCTCCCCTCCTCCCTCTCCCTCCCTCTCTCCCCTCCTCCCTCTCTACCCCACCTCCCTCTCTCCCCTCCTGCTCAGTCCTCTTCTCTTCTCTTTTTTTCCCTCTGATCAGTGAAGTAGTGAAAGTTCATGCGTTGTTTGTCAGCCACAAACTGAGGGATGGTATGGTGTGAGAGCATGGTCCAGTACTGTCTCTGTCTCGGTGTCTCTGTCTCGGTGTCTCTGTCTCGGTGTCTCCTCTGTGTTTCGTGCCCTCTGTCTCTCCAACCCCCCTTCTTTGTCCTGGTGGGAGCCCCAGTCTTAAAGGCCCCTCAGTACTGGGCTCATTAAGAGGAGAGAGTCTTCCTCATGACTCTGAACTCTCTGGGGCTGTGACAGCTCCTGCAGGGCCTGATTTGCTGTGCTGTACACCACTGTACTAGGCGGTGCTGTGCTGTACACCACTGTACTAGGCGGTGCTGGGCTGTACACCACTGTACTAGGCGGTGCTGTGCTGTACACCACTGTACTAGGCGGTGCTGTGCTGTACACCACTGTACTAGGCGGTGCTGTGCTGTACTAGGCGGTGCTGTGCTGTACTAGGCGGTGCTGTGCTGTACTAGGCGGTGCTGTGCTGTACTAGGCGGTGCTGTGCTGTACTAGGCGGTGCTGTGCTGTACTAGGCGGTGCTGTGCTGTGCTGCAGTGAGAGTCAGGGGGAGGAGGAGAGAGTGAGTGGGAGAGAAAGTATGCAGACTGTTACCAGTCAACAACGTGGCCTAGTGGTTGGATAAGACCGGTTGGTAACAGCTCTCCAGGGGTCAGAGGACATGGGTTTGTTATGGCAGAGAAGCTGTGTTTACTTCTCCTCCTGGCCTCTTCATGTCTCTTTCTGCAGTGACAAGCGCCTGCCTGAGCGCTGCAGTAAGCTGAGACATGATATGACCTAAATAAACAAGTGTGGAGAGGGAGCGAGGGGGCGAGCAGCAGGGAGTGGGTGAGGGGGAGCGGAGGAGAGGGAGTGTGGGGGGCGGCAGGTAGCCTAGTGGTTAGAGCGTTGGACTTGTAACCGGAGGGTTGCAAGTTCGAATCCCGAGCTGACAAGGTAAAATCTGTCGTTCTGCCCTGAACTAGGCAGTTAACCCACTGTTCCCGGGCGCCGAAGACGTGGATGTCGATTAAGGCAGCCCCCGCACCTCTCTGATTCAGAGGGGTTGGGTTAAATGCGGAAGACACATTTCGGTTGAAGGCATTTGGTTGTACAACTGACTAATAATGGTGACTTTGACTTTGACTTTTGACTTTGAGATGGAGGACGAGGGAGTGGAGGGGGGCGAAGGTAGGGAGTGGCGAGCGGGCGGGCGGGAGGTGAATGGAGGGATGCGAGGGTGGGAGATGGGGCGATCCCAACGCTCTAACCACTAGGCTACCTGACAAAATTGAGCTCAGGTGCATCCTGTTTCCGTTGATCATCCTTAAGATGTTTCTACAACTTGACTGGAGTCCACCTGTGGTAAATTCAGTTGATTGGACATGATTTGTAAAGGCATACATACACCTGTCTATATAAGGTCCCACAGTTGACAGTGCATGTCAGAGCATTCTTTTTTTCAAATTTGCAAAAAATGTCTAAAAACATGTTTTTTACTTTGTCATTATGGGGTGTTGTGATGTCATTATGGAGTGTTGTGATGTCATTATGGGGTGTTGTGATGTCATTATGGGGTGTTGTGTGTAGATTGATGAAGGGGGAAAAAAACGATTTAATCAATTTTTAATAAGGCAGTGACGTAACAAAATGTTGGAAAAAGTCTGAAAACTTCCCGAAGGCTCTGTACATATATTCATATAAGTACATATACATTCATTTATACACATACAACAACAAACAAAAACTGAAAAAAAATACAGTTTCCCAAACACAGACCCAAGCCACGAACCAGGCACGAACCATGCAGAACCAGGCATCATGCGCTTTCAAAAACCCTGGAAAGCGGTCTTTAAGCGATTTTGAGCCAGGTTTTAAATTTGTTTAAACAAATCGCGATTTTGTTCATTCTTAATGATCCCCTCCCCCCAGCTTGCTAAACAGTTTCATATTAGCTTAAAACCAACTGAAGAATGGGGTTGGCTGTCTGCATTTACACTATTGGGCTAATCATTAGTAGAGTCCTGCATCGTGTTGGAATACCCGTTGATCCCTGCAAGTGAGCCTCTTAAAAAAAAACAAAAAAACAGAACAGAAACATTTTTTAAATCCAGATAATACACGATCAGCCGTGCATTCAGAGTGTGCAGGGATCCGTCCCTTATTTGTGTGGCGCTAAAACATTGTAATTGGTCCACGCTCAGAGCTTCTGTTCCCTCTCCCCAACGTGAGAGTTTTACTTTCCCCTGGATAGCCTAGCTCACGCTAAAATGGCTAACGTGGACCTAACCGGAGAAATGGAAAGGTAATGACAAGGGAATAGGCTACAACACCAGGGTGGAAACAGGCGCTGCGCCAGTCAAATCCCCAGATTGGAAAGGATAAACACTTGATGGATACACAGTAGGCTTGTTATCCAGACCTTGTCTCATCCTGGGATTTATGCTATTACCGACATAGCACACAAGGGGGCGATAGAAACGCAAGGAAAAACCCATTTGGCCTAAATTGGCAGAATACTAACAAAATTTGTACAAACTAATAGCGAAATGCATTTTCTTTTTTATATAAAAGCGGAGAAAAACGAGAAAAAAACGCTAACGGAAAGCACAGGGGAAAACATGTCAGATGAACAGACAACTCATCCAGATTTCTCTGACTACTGGCAGAAAGATGTTCTAAGATATCTGATGGCATTTAGTAGTGAATTACATCCAAGAGTAACTTCAGCACCTCCTGTGCTGCACAACAGAGACTCAGCAATAGATACAGAACTTTATGGACTCACCAATAGATACAGAACTCTATGGACTCGGCGATAGATACAGAACTCTATGGACTCGGCGATAGATACAGAACTCTATGGACTCGGCGATAGATACAGAACTCTATGGACTCACCGATAGATACAGAACTCTATGGACTCACCGATAGATACAAACTCTATGGACTCACCGATAGATACAGAACTCTATGGACTCGGCGATAGATACAGAACTCTATGGACTCGGCGATAGATACAGAACTCTATGGACTCGGCGATAGATACAGAACTCTATGGACTCGGCGATAGATACAGAACTCTATGGACTCGGCGATAGATACAGAACTCTATGGACTCACCAGCTCCGCTTTCTACCGTTTAGCTATTTACAAACAAACATGTGACTGGCTCAACTGTTCTGGGGAACTACGGTAAACTACATAATGTAACATAATGTGACTGGCTCAACTGTTCTGGGAAACTACGGTAAACTTCATGTAAATAATGTGAAACGTATTGCACAAGTTGACTGCAGGTGTTAACTTAAAAATTAGCTACAAATATTACATTGAAAACCGTCAAAGAAATAGTTTTGACGGTTCTGAAAAAACATATTTTGGCTTCCTCCGGCTGTGCCGGGTGGAGATTATAACAGAACATGGCCAAGATGTTAAAATGTTCATAGATGACCAGCAGGGTCAAATAATAATAATCACAGTGGTTGTAGAGGGTGCAACAGGTCAGCACCTCAGGAGTAAATGTCAGTTGGCTTTTCATAGCCGATCATTCAGGGTATCTCTACCGCTCCTGCTGTCTCTAGATAGTTTAAAATAGCAGGTCTGGGACAGGTAGCACGTCCGGTGAACAGGTCAGGGTTCCATAGCCGCAGGCAGAACAGTTGAAACTGGAGCAGCAGCACGGCCAGGTGGACTGGGGACCGCAAGGAGTCATCAGGCAGGTAGTAATGAGGCATGGCCCTAGGGCTCAGGTCTTGAGAGAGAGAGAGAGAGAGAGCTTAAATTCACACAGGACACTGGATAAGAGAGGAGAAATACTCCAGATACAACAGGCGGACCCTAGCCCCCCGACACATAAACTACTGCAGCATAAATACTGGGGGCTGAGACAGGAGTGGTCGGGAGACACTGTGGGGGCCACGATACCCCCGGACAGGGCCAAACAGGCAGGATATAACCCCACCCACTTTGCCAAAGCAAAACCCACTCAATATTACATTCATTCAGGGTTTCGTTCAAACTCCATATAAGGTGTAAACTGGTGCCTCTGGTAACACTATTATACAAAATAAATATAATCTATTTTTGCAGCCTACAGTTGAAATCGCAAGTTTACATCCACTTAAGTTGGAGTCATTAAAACTCGTTTTTCAACCACTCCACAAATTTCTTGTTAACAAACTATAGTTTTGTCTAGTCGGTTAGGACATCTACTTTGTGCATGACACAAGTAATTCACTGTATCACAATTCCAGTGGGTCAGAAGTTTACATACACCAAGTTGACTGTGCCTCTTTGCTTGACATCATGGGAAAATCAAAAGAAATCAGCCAAGACCTCAGAAAAAACATTGTAGGCCTCCACAAGTCTGGTTCATCCTTGGGAGCAATTTCCAAACGCTTGAAGGTACTACGTTCATCTGTACAAACAATAGTACGCAAGTATAAACACCATGGGACCACGCAGCCGTCATACCAGTCTAGGAAGGAGACGCGTTCTGTCTCCTAGAGATGAACGTACTTTGGTGCGAAAAGTGCAAATCAATCCCAGAACAACAGCAAAGGACCTTGTGAGGATTTTGGAGGAAACGGGTACAAAGTATCTATATCCACAGTAAAACGAGTCCTATATCGACACCGTGAAGGCTAATGAATTCATGGTAATGGTAAAAATATGTTAGGTGCTACCCTCAAACAATCAAATGTGGTGCTTTCGCCGTAAAGCCTTTTTGAAATCTGACAATGCTGTGATATTGCCAAGAAGCAGAGCTTTTGATGACTATGAAACACTTGTATATTGATGCATGTTTAATAATTCAACTTTTGGATTTTGAATTTGGCGCCTTGCATTTCACCTGGTAGTGTCGGGAGTGGGGCGCTAGTGCACCTTGCTGCTCCTTAAGAAGGACAACAGAGTCAAGGTATTGGACTGGCCATCACAAAGCCCTGACCTCAATCCCATAGAAAATGTGTGGGCAGAACTGAAAAGGTGTGTGCGAGCAAGTAGGCCTACAAACCTGACTCAGTTACACCAGCTCTGTCAGGAGGAATGGGCGAAAATTCACCCAACTTATTGAGGGAAGCTTGTGGAAGGCTACCAAAAACAATTGACCCAAGATAAACAATTTAAAGGCAATGCTACCAAATACTAATTGAGTTTATGGAAACGTGATGAAAGAAATAAAAGCTGAAATAAATCATTCTCTCTACCATTATTCTGACATTTTACATTCTTAAAATAAAGTGGTGATCCTATCTGACCTAAGACAGGGAATTTTTACTAGGATTAAACGTCAGGAATTGTGACAAACTGAGGTCAAATGTATTTGGCTACGGTGTACGTAAACTTCCGACTTGAACCGTATATTCCTCTCTATTTCTCTTTACTTAAACGTGCCTTGAGAGGAATATTTATCTTGTATAGAACACACAACAAAAGCCAAATGGCTAAATCATTACTGGTTTTGTTTGCAGAGGAAACGTGGACTGTTCCAGCATCTTCAAAGTGCGCCTCAGGATAAATATTTTTTTTCATGTTCCATATGTTTTGGGCGTTGCGGCTATGATGAGTCAGTCGGTCTCTGCATCTGACTGACTTCCTGCCCCACTGCAGAACACACCCACTGGGTTGCATGGTGTTGTCTTGTCTGCTTAGAGCTGTTGGTGGAATACTTCCTGTCTTTTATCCACTTGCATCCTCTCATACACAACTCTCTCGTCTCTCGCCCTTTCCCCCCTCTCTCCAACTTCCTTCTCTCTCTCTCTCTCTCTCTCTCTCTGTCTCTGTCTCTGTCTCTGTCTCTGTCTCTCTCTCTCTCTCTCTCTCTCTCTCTCTCTCTCTCTCTCTCTCTCTCTCTCTCTCTCTGTGTCTCTCTCTCTGTGTTTCTCTCTCTTTCTCTCTCTGTGTCTCTCTCTGTCTCTCTCTGTCTCTCTCTCAGGAGGTTCAGGATGAATAAGCTACGGCAGAGTTTCCGGCGGAAGAAAGACGTGTACGTTCCAGAGTCCAGCCGGCCGCACCAGTGGCAGACGGACGAGGAGGCGGTCCGCAGCGGCAAGTGCAGCTTCGCAGTCAAGGTGACTCCCAAACACACACACACACACCACACACACTAATACACACACACTAATACACACACACTAATACACACACACACACACACACACACACACACACTAATACACACACACTAATATACACACACACACTAATACACACTAATACACACACTAATACACACTAATATACACTAATACACACACACACACACACACACACACAATAGCAGTCAGCAGAGCAGTGCCTCTGCTCTAACAATCTGTAGCTAACACCCTCACACCTCCCTGAGAAAGGCCTGTCAACATTCAGGTCTGTCATTAATCAGACACTGGAACCAGGCCTGGTCTGCTGTTGTCTGGCTTACAGACATGATCATCCCCTTTCAGTTGTTATTGTTTAAAAATATATATATTTTATGGTATTTTATGATTTTTATTTAACCGCACCCGCGCTGCTATGCCTCACACACCCCATGCCCAATACCACCGCAACAACTATAGTATAAGTTCTGTGTCTGATAAGTCGTTTGGAGCTGCGGCTTTGAGTATTGTTTCTTCGTCCTATGTTATGTATTCTCAGGGAATGTTTGTGTTTTTTTGTTGTCCTGTTCAGAGACATTAGTCATTTGGAGTTGTTAGGTTTACGTCCTAGCCTACATCCTGATATTACCAGGTTCTGACCACTAGATGGTGCTGTTCCAGGTGTTCAAGGGATGCTTCACCCGAATTACAAATTACATTGGTTTCCTTACCCTGTCAGCAGTCTATGGACAAGGTATGACAGCAATCCATGCATTGGTTTTATTGTCCACTGTTTCAATTGGTAACTTTTTATTATTTGTGGCACTAATCCAATGCATGTCATTGGTATCTATATTAGCATTTTCACACTTCATGACCAAATCATCCTGAAGTATCTAAGAACGCATCATATACCTCAATGGTGTGAGTATGTTTACCAGGACTGGAGTTGACTGGAGTGTGTTTACCAGGACTGGAGTTGACTGTAGTGTGTGTTTACCAGGACTGGAGTTGACTGTAGTGTGTGTTTACCAGGACTAGAGTTGACTGTAGTGTGTGTGTGTGTGTGTATGTGTGTGTACCAGGACTGGAGTTGACTGTAGTGTGTGTATGTGTGTGTGTACCAGGACTGGAGTTGACTGGAGTGTGTTTACCAGGACTGGAGTTGACTGTAGTGTGTGTGTGTGTGTGTGTATGTGTGTGTACTAGGACTGGAGTTGACTGTAGTGTGTGTACCAGGACTGGAGTTGACTGTGTTGACTGAGTCCTAGCCTAGTGGGACGGCTGTGAGTCCTAGTCTAGTGGGACGGCTGTGAGTCCTAGCCTAGTGGGACGGCTGTGAGTCCTAGCCTAGTGGGACGGCTGTGAGTCCTAGCCTAGTGGGACGGCTGTGAGTCCTAGTCTAGTGGGACGGCTGTGAGTCCTAGTCTAGTGGGACGGCTGTGAGTCCTAGTCTAGTGGGACGGCTGTGAGTCCTAGTCTAGTGGGACGGCTGTGAGTCCTAGTCTAGTGGGACGGCTGTGAGTCCTAGTCTAGTGGGACGGCTGTGAGTCCTAGTCTAGTGGGACGGCTGTGAGTCCTAGTCTAGCGGGACGGCTGTGAGTCCTAGTCTAGCGGGACGGCTGTGAGTCCTAGTCTAGCGGGACGGCTGTGAGTCCTAGTCTAGCGGGACGGCTGTGAGTCCTAGTCTAGCGGGACGGCTGTGAGTCCTAGTCTAGCGGGGCGGCTGTGAGTCCTAGTCTAGCGGGGCGGCTGTGAGTCCTAGCCTAGCGGGGCGGCTGTGAGTCCTAGCCTAGCGGGGCGGCTGTGAGTCCTAGCCTAGCGGGGCGGCTGTGAGTCCTAGCCTAGCGGGACGGCTGTGAGTCCTAGCCTAGCGGGACGGCTGTGAGTCCTAGCCTAGCGGGACGGCTGTGAGTCCTAGCCTAGCGGGACGGCTGTGAGTCCTAGCCTAGCGGGACGGCTGTGAGTCCTAGCCTAGCGGGACGGCTGTG
Source organism: Brachymystax lenok tsinlingensis (assembly GCA_030435695.1). Classification (NCBI taxonomy): domain Eukaryota; kingdom Metazoa; phylum Chordata; class Actinopteri; order Salmoniformes; family Salmonidae; genus Brachymystax; species Brachymystax lenok. The sequence goes on along the minus strand of CM059786.1, from coordinate 42,573,543 downwards.
AGTCCTAGCCTAGCGGGACGGCTGTGAGTCCTAGCCTAGCGGGACGGCTGTGAGTCCTAGCCTAGCGGGACGGCTGTGAGTCCTAGCCTAGCGGGACGGCTGTGAGTCCTAGCCTAGCGGGACGGCTGTGAGTCCTAGTCTAGCGGGACGGCTGTGAGTCCTAGCCTAGCGGGACGCCTGTGAGTCCTAGCCTAGCGGGACAGACTGACAGGGTGGGGGGTGTAGGGGGCTGGTGGTTGGGCGGGGGTCACAGGTTGTGTGTGTGTGTGTGTGTGTGTGTGTGTGTGTGTGTGTGTGAGAGAGTTCACTAAGGGTTGGGAAGGGTAAGGACTTCCTGTGTGGAGCGGAAGGGAAGCTGCAACAATGGCTGCCTGCCTCAGGGCTCCCGGCCGGTCGTCACTAGTTACCACAGCCACAAAGTCATAAACCCCGCCTATTTCCGACACTTCTCTTCTTAAAATCAGATTTGAAACCTAACCCTAACTTTAAATTAAGACCAAATAGGACATTTTTGTTTATATTCATTTTTTATGATATAGCCAACTAGAGGAAACCCTCCAGGCCTGACGCCTCCTCACAGTCCCAGGGGGCCATAGGAGGACAGGGGCGGGACCAGTGTGACACACACACACACACACACACACACATATGGGGGGACTGAGTCAAATCAAATGTTATTTGTCACATGCGCCGAATACAACCTTAGTGTGAAATGCTTACTTACAAACCCTTAACCAACAATGCGCTAATGCCCCACTCACGACACTACCCGGTGAAATGCAAGGCGCCAAATTCAAAATCCAAAAGTTGAATTATTAAACATTCATCAATATACAAGTGTTGTCAGATTTCAAAAAGGCTTTACGGTGAAAGCACTACATTTGATTGTTTGAGGGTAGCACCTCCAATATTTTTTCCATTACCATAAATTCATAAACCATCGCGGTTCACACAAAACACATTTCACAGCGAAAACAAATCAATTACCTTTTGAAGAACTTCTGCTGAGGGCTTCCCAAGTGTCCGAAGACAATCCATGGTTATTTTGTTAGAAAAAGTCATTTATTATATCCATAAATCTCTGTTTGGTTGGTGCGTTATGATGAGAAAATACAGCGTCCACTCGCCCATTGAACCGTGAAGAGAACTCGTTCAACCTATACCTATACACTTGTCCAAGAACAATCAAACATCATTGATAATGTATCCTTAGGAACACTTTTATGTATATTTACTATAATATTTCAACCGGATTATAAACTGGACGATAGGAAAGGAAAAAAACACAGCGTGCGCGTGAGCCCGTGAACGCGCATCCTCTTCTGTTTACATCTGGTGACCACTTCCTAATTCTTCTTCTATTACCATCCAGATCAACTAAATAGAATCAAAACACTGTCTAGAGACTGTTGACATCCAGTGGAAGCAATAGGTACTGAAATCTCACTCCCTTATATGGGCATTTTCATAAGGGAGGGAGGGGTTCAAAATGAGGCAATGTGTCAAAATAACTTTTTCCAGGACAGAAATTCCTCGGGTTTTCGCCTGCCATATCCGTTCTGTTATACTCACAGACAATATTTTAACACTCTTAGAAACTTCAGAGTGTTTCCTATCCAATAGTACTAATTATGTGCATATACTATTTTCTGGGCCTGAGTGGGAGGCATTTTACTTTGGGCACGCCAGGCTCTCCAAAACCGACACCTCGGGAGCTGCTCCCTAAGAAGTTAAGAAACAAATAGAAAATAAAAAGTAACAAATCATTAAAACAGCAGCAGTAAAATGACAAGCGACACTTTATACAGGTGGTACCGGTACAGAGTCAATGTGCGGGGGGCACCGGTTAGTTGAGGTAATATGTACATGTAGGTAGGGTTAATGTAACTATGCATAGATAATAAACAGAGAGTAGCAGCAGCGTAAAAGAGGAGTCTGGGTAGCCATTTGACTAGCTGCAAACCACAGCTGGAGCCCTGAGCTGACACATATGAGATTTAATCTAGTTATACTGAATGTATAGGTAGTTATAAGCAGATATCTTCTAGTTATACTGAATGTATAGGTAGTTATAAGCAGATATCTTCTAGTTATACTGAATGTATAGGTAGTTATAAGCAGATATCTTCTAGTTATACTGAATGTATAGGTAGTTATAAGCAGATATCTTATAGTTATACTGAATGTATAGGTAGTTATAAGCAGATATCTTCTAGTTATACTGAACATATAGGTCGTTTTTTATACTGAACTTATAAGTAATGTTTCCATTTGAGACACAGTCGTCCAGTCATTCACAGCAGCAGAACGGGCCTGTGGCACGAGGACCTTTGCTTTGGGCCACTGGGAGGGAGAGGCAGGGAGAGGATGTCATCACTCGCAACCTGCTTGCCCATTTTCTGCTCACGGAGTCTCTCTGTTCTCTCTGTTCTCTCTCCTTATCTCTTTCCAGTACCTGGGTCATGTAGAGGTGGAGGAGTCCAGAGGGATGCACATCTGTGAGGATGCAGTGAAGCAGCTCAAGACGGTAGGTAGAGTTCTGTCTGTCTCACTCGGTAGTCTACTCACTGGACAATATGTTTCACTAAGCACCCGTAGCTACAGTTCATTCGGAAAGTATTCAGACCCCTTGACTTTTTCCTCATTTTGTTACGTTATAGATTCAACTTTCTTTTATCAATCTACACACAATACCCCATAATGACATCACAATACGCCATAATGACATCACAATACCCCAGAATGACATCACAATACCCCAGAATGACATCACAATACCCCAGAATGACATCACAATACCCCATAATGACATCACAATACCCCATAATGACAAAGCAAAAAGAGGTTTTTAGAAATTTTTGCAAATGTATACATGTATACACCTTATTTACATAAGTATTCAGACCCTTTGCTATGAGTCTCAAAATTGAGCTCCGATGCATCCTGTTTCCATTGATCATCATTGAGATGTTTCTACAACTTGATTGGAGTCCATCTGTTGTAAATTCAATTGATTGGACATGATTTGGAAAGGCACACACCTGTCTATATAAGGTCCCACAGTTGACAGTGCATGTCTGAGCACAAACAAAGCCATGAGGTCGAAGGAATTGTCTGTAGAGCTCCGAGGCAGGATTGTGTCTAGGAACAGATCTGGGGAAGGGTACCAAAACATTTCTGCAGCATTGAAGGTCCCCAAGAACACAGTGGCCTCCATCATTCTTAAATGGAAGAAGATTGGAACCACCAAGACTCTTCCTGGAGCTGGGAGAAAGCCTTGGTCAGGGAGTTGACCGAGAACCCTATGGTCACTCTGACAGAGCTCTATAGTTCCTCTGTGAAGATGGGATAACCTTCCAGAAGGTCAACCATCTCTGCAGCACTCCACCAATCAGGTATTTTATGGTAGAGTGGCCAGACGGAAGCCACTCCTCAGTAAAAGGCACATGACAGCCTGCTTGGAGTTTGCCAAAAGGCACCTAAAGACTCTCAGAACATGAGAAACAAGATTCTCTGGTCTGATGAAACCAAGTTTGAACTCTTTGGCCTGAATGCCAAGCGTCAAATCTGGAGGAAATCTGGCACCATCTCTACGGTGAAGCATAGTGGTGGCAGCATCATGCTGTGGGGATGTTTTTCAGTGGCAGGGACTGGGAGACTAGTCAGGATCGAGGCAAAGATGAACGGAGCAAGTACAGAGAGATCCTTGATGAAAACCTGCTCCAGAGCGCTCAGGAGCTCAGACTGGGGTGAAGGTTCACCTTCCAACAGGACAACGACCCTAAACACACAGCCAAGACAACGCAGGAGTGGCTTCGAGACAAGTCTCTGAATGTCCCTGAGTGGCCCAGCCAGAGCCCGGACTTGAACCCGATCTAACATCTCTGGAGAGATCTGAAAATAGCTGTGCAGCAACGCCCCCCATCCAACCTGACAGAGCTTAAGAGGATCTGCAGAGAAGAATGGGAGAAACTCTCCAAATGCAGGTGTGCCAAGCTTGTAGCATCATACCCAAGAAGAGTTGAGGCTGTAATCACTGCCAAAGGTGCTTCAACTAAGTACTCAGTAAAGGGTCTGAATACTTATGGAAATGTGATATTTCAGTTTAATACATTTGCAAAAAAAAACGTTTTTTTGCTTTGTCATTATGGGTTACTGTGTGCAGTCTGAGGGGGGAAAAAACTATTTCATACATTTTAGAATAAGGCTGTAATGTAACAAAGGTGGAAAAGCCATGGGGTCTGAAAACTTTAAGGCACTATGTAGGCCTGTAGGCTCCAGAACAGGGAGCCTTGTCCTCTCCTCTGCCTCTCTACTCCCCCGTCTGTCTATTTGTCATCTCTCATCGTTACGTAGCTCGTATCCCTCCTTTCCTCTGTATCGGCCAGGGTCTGGCACTAGTGTGTTTCTAGCCAGTCTTCTTCTGTATCGGCCAGGGTCTGGCCCTAGTGTGTTTCTAGCCAGTCCTCCTCTGTATCGGCCAGGGTCTGGCCCTAGTGTGTTTCTAGCCAGTCTTCTTCTGTATCGGCCAGGGTCTGGCCCTAGTGTGTTTCTAGCCAGTCTTCTTCTGTATCGGCCAGGGTCTGGCCCTAGTGTGTTTCTAGCCAGTCTTCCTCTGTATCGGTCTGGCCCTAGTGTGTTTCTAGCCAGTCTTCCTCTGAATCGGTCTGGCCCTAGTGTGTTTCTAGCCAGTCTTCCTCTGTATCGGCCAGGGTCTGGCCCTAGTGTGTTTCTAGCCAGTCTTCTTCTGTATCGGCCAGGGTCTGGCCCTAGTGTGTTTCTAGCCAGTCTTCCTCTGTATCGGTCTGGCCCTAGTGTGTTTCTAGCCAGTCTTCCTCTGTATCGGTCAGGGTCTGGCTCTGAATGTACACAGAAGCAATGTTTCATTTAAAACACTGCTACCCTGTTGCCCTGCAGTCTGGCTCTCCAGGTCCGAGGGTCTAGATGAGCTATCCCTTCTGGCCATCTGTTGAGCCCATCTTCGCTCACTGAGCCCAGGGCAGACAGCCACAGGGAAGACCTGTGACCCAGACAGACAGATGTTTAGCCTAGCTGTTTCCTCTCGCTGTTAGGTTCCAGGGGAGTTGAGTCAAAGGGACCATTCCCGGCAGTGTTGGGACAGAAAGGAAAGACATGGATTGATGTTGTTCCATGTTCAAATCAAATATTTCCGGTGTTCTTGCTGCTGCCACACTCCGGTCATAAACTCCAGTAGATTACCATGGGCAGACTGGACTGACTGTCTGACGCTACTCTGAGCCTCTCCACGTTCTTCCTGTCTGCCCTCCAAATCACACCCTGTTCCCTACCTATTGCACTATATATAGGGTAACATCTGGGAGGTAGACTCTGTCTAGGAGCACTGCCCTGCCTCATCTGGGAGGTAGACTCTGTCTAGGAGCACTGCCCTGCCTCATCTGGGAGGTAGACTCTGTCTAGGAGCACTGCCCTGCCTCATCTGGGAGGTAGACTGTCTAGGAGCACTGACCTGCCTCATCTGGGAGGTAGACTGTCTAGGAGCACTGACCTGCCTCATCTGGGAGGTAGACTGTCTAGGACCGCTGCCCTAGAGGAAGAGGGCTGGAGGGAGGGAGAGGGTTAGATGGAAGGGTGGGAGGCAGAGAGAGAGAGAGGCTGAGGGTTCGAGGAAGAGGGGAAGAGGGCTGGAGGGAGGGGATATGGCCTCTGTCTGCTGTGGAGTTTCCTCAGACAACCTAGCCCATCCCCAGACAACCTAGCCCGTCCCCAGACAAGCTAGCCCGTCCCCAGACAAGCTAGCCCGCCCCCAGACAAGCTAGCCCGTCCCCAGACAAGCTAGCCCGTCCCCAGACAAGCTAGCCCGCCCCCAGACAAGCTAGCCCGTCCCCAGACAAGCTAGCCCGTCCCCAGACAAGCTAGCCCGTCCCCAGACAACCTAGCCCATCCCCAGACAAGCTAGCCCATCCTCAGACAAGCTAGCCCATCCCCAGACAAGCTAGCCCATCCCCAGACAAGCTAGCCCATCCCCAGACAAGCTAGCCCATCCTCAGACAAGCTAGCCCATCCCCAGACAAGCTAGCCCATCCCCAGACAAGCTAGCCCATCCCCAGACAAGCTAGCCCATCCCCAGACAAGCTAGCCCATCCTCAGACAAGCTAGCCCATCCCCAGACAAGCTAGCCCATCCCCAGACAAGCTAGCCCATCCCCAGACAAGCTAGCCCATCCCCAGACAAGCTAGCCCATCCTCAGACAAGCTAGCCCATCCTCAGACAACCTAACCCATCCCCAGACAACCTAGCCCATCCCCAGACAACCTAGCCCATCCTCAGACAGGAGAGACTGTATTGTATTATACTGTGTTCTATGGACTGGAATTACGCACATTGTTCAAACCATGATAAAGCAGAAGAGAACCTACGATTCCGGTGCTGCTCATGCGGCCTATAGGCTAGTGAATTTGTATAATTGGTTGGCTGACGCGTATATATACTACCGGTCAAAAGTTTTAGAACACCTACTCATTCAAGGGTTTTTCTTTATTTGTACTAATTTCTACATTGTAGAATAATAGTGAAGACATCAAAACTATGAAATAACACATGGAATCATGTAGGAACCCAAAAAGTGTTTATCAAATATATTTTGATTTGTCTTTATTCAAATAGCCACCCTTTAAGACAACTTTGCACACTCTTGGAATTCTCTTAACCAGCTTCACCTGGAATGCTTTTCCAACAGTCTTTAAGGAGTTCCCACATATGCTGAGCACTTGTTGGCTGCTTTTCCTTCACTCTGCGGTGCAAGATGGTTATGGGTTTGAATTAATAACTGCTATAGTCTACCACCATCTGAATGGTTATGGGTCTGAATTAATAACTGCTATAGTCTACCACCATCTGAATGGTTATGGGTCTGAATTAATAACTGCTATAGTCTACCACCATCTGAATGGTTATGGGTCTGAATTAATAACTGCTATAGCCTACCACCATCTGAATGGTTATGGGTCTGAATTAATAACTGCTATAGTCTACCGCCATCTGAATGGTTATGGGTCTGAATTAATAACTGCTATAGTCTACCACCATCTGAATGGTTATGGGTCTGAATTAATAACTGCTATAGTCTACCGCCATCTGAATGGTTACGGGTCTGAATTAATAACTGCTATAGTCTACCACCATCTGAATGGTTATGGGTCTGAATTAATAACTGCTATAGTCTACCCCCATCTGAATGGTTATGGGTCTGAATTAATAACTGCTATAGCCTACCACCATCTGAATGGTTATGGGTCTGAATTAATAACTGCTATAGTCTACCACCATCTGAATGGTTATGGGTCTGAATTAATAACTGCTATAGTCTACCACCATCTGAATGGTTATGGGTCTGAATTAATAACTGCTATAGTCTACCGCCATCTGAATGGTTATGGGTCTGAATTAATAACTGCTATAGTCTACCACCATCTGAATGGTTATGGGTCTGAATTAATAACTGCTATAGTCTACCACCATCTGAATGGTTACGGGTCTGAATTAATAACTGCTATAGCCTACCACCATCTGAATGGTTATGGGTCTGAATTAATAACTGCTATAGTCTAACCACCATCTGAATGGTTATGGGTCTGAATTAATAACTGCTATAGTCTACCACCATCTGAATGGTTATGGGTCTGAATTAATAACTGCTATAGTCTACCACCATCTGAATGGTTATGGGTCTGAATTAATAACTGCTATAGTCTACCACCATCTGAATGGTTATGGGTCTGAATTAATAACTGCTATAGTCTACCACCATCTGAATGGTTATGGGTCTGAATTAATAACTGCTATAGTCTACCACCATCTGAATGGTTACGGGTTTGAATTAATAACTGCTATAGTCTACCACCATCTGAATGGTTATGGGTCTGAATTAATAACTGCTATAGTCTACCACCATCTGAATGGTTACGGGTTTGAATTAATAACTGCTATAGTCTACCACCATCTGAATGGTTACGGGTCTGAATTAATAACTGCTATAGCCTACCACCATCTGAATGGTTATGGGTCTGAATTAATAACTGCTATAGTCTAACCACCATCTGAATGGTTATGGGTCTGAATTAATAACTGCTATAGTCTACCACCATCTGAATGGTTATGGGTCTGAATTAATAACTGCTATAGTCTACCACCATCTGAATGGTTATGGGTCTGAATTAATAACTGCTATAGTCTACCGCCATCTGAATGGTTATGGGTCTGAATTAATAACTGCTATAGCCTACCACCATCTGAATGGTTATGGGTCTGAATTAATAACTGCTATAGTCTACCACCATCTGAATGGTTACAGGTCTGAATTAATAACTGCTATAGTTTTTCTCTGATATTTTGTTGTTGGCTTAATTGGATTGCTGTTCTGTTTTAAGCAGGTTATGTTGAGATGTCCCCTTCCTCCTTCTAGTCCTTAACAACAGAGTTTAGCCTGCAGTGTAACTTTAACTTTAACCTCTGGCTTTTAACTTCTTACTAACTAACAGCTGTGTGTGAGGTGAGCCGCAAGTCTTCCTGTCTGCTGTCACACCATCTCGCTCTCTGTCTCTCTCGCTCTCTCGCTCTCTCTCGCTCTCTGTCTCTCTCGCTCTCTCGCTCTCTGTCTCTCTCGCTCTCTCGCTCTCTCTCTCTCTCTCTCTGTCTCTCTCGCTCTCTGTCTCTCTCGGTCTCTCGCTCTCTGTCTCTCTCTCGGTCTCTCTGTCTCTCTGTCTCTCTCGCTCTCTCGCTCTCTGTCTCTCTCTCGCTCTCTGTGTTGACTCACTTCCATTACTGGTAACAAACCCCTGTAATCATCATGCATTAACATGGTCAAATCAAATGGTATTCATCACATGCTTCTTTAACAACAGGTGTAGACTAACAGGGAAATGCTTCCTGAACAACAGGTGGAGACTAACAGGGAAATGCTTCCTAAACAACAGGTGTAGACTAACAGGGAAATGCTTCCTGAACAACAGGTGGAGACTAACAGGGAAATGCTTCCTGAACAACAGGTGGAGACTAACAGGGAAATGCTTCCTGAACAACAGGTGGAGACAGTACTGAGTAATGATAACTAGGCTCTATACACGGGGTACCAGTACTGAGTAATGATAACTAGGCTCTATACACGGGGTACCAGTACTGAGTAATGATAACTAGGCTCTATACACGGGGTACCAGTACTGAGTAATGATAACTAGTCTATATACACGGGGTACCAGTACTGAGTAATGATAACTAGGCTATATACACGGGGTACCAGTACTGAGTAATGATAACTAGGCTATATACACAGGGTACCAGTACTGAGTAATGATAACTAGTCTATATACACAGGGTACCAGTACTGAGTAATGATAACTATGCTCTATACACGGGGTACCAGTACTGAGTAATGATAACTAGGCTCTATACACGGGGTACCAGTACTGAGTCAATGAGTAATGATAACTTGGCTCTATACACGGGGTACCAGTACTGAGTAATGATAACTAGGCTCTATACACGGGGTACCAGTACTGAGTAATGATAACTTGGCTATATACACGGGGTACCAGTACTGAGTCAATGAGTAATGATAACTTGGGTATATACACGGGGTACCAGTACTGAGTCAATGAGTAATGATAACTTGGCTATATACACGGGGTACCAGTACTGAGTCAATGAGTAATGATAACTAGGCTATATACACGGGGTACCAGTACTGAGTCAATGAGTAATGATAACTAGGCTATATACACGGGGTACCAGTACTGAGTCAATGAGTAATGATAACTTGGCTATATACACGGGGTACCAGTACTGAGTCTATGAGTAATGATAACTTGGCTATATACACGGGGTACCAGTACTGAGTCAATGAGTAATGATAACTTGGCTATATACACGGGGTAACAGTACTGAGTCTATGAGTAATGATAACTTGGCTATATACATGGGGTTGTGTTGTGGCTAGTGTCCTGTTTTACGGCGCAATCTGCTGGGGGGGTGTTTAACATCACGATGGAGGATGCAAACAGGCGAAACAAAATCATCAAGAAGGCTGGCTCTACTATCGGCACCAACCAGGACAAACTAGAGCCCATGCTGGATAAGCGGATCCTCAAAAAGATTAGAAGTATAGAGGCCAACACTAGCCAGCCCCTCCACAGTACCTTCCTGGAGCATCGCAGTGCGATGACACATTTATTTTTACCCAGGGCCATAAACAGAACATTTCCACAGATCCTTCTTACCAATGAGGCCTTTTAACACACACACTTAGACACATCATCAATGGATATAAAAATAAAAAAAACGGTGTGTCCATGTTGTGTTTTTATGGTCTATTTACTGGCATTGACTGTTGCAATGACATTTCCCCTCTAGGGGGATTAATAAAGTACTATCTAATCTATCTTTATATGAGCCAGCCTTTCAAAGCACTTCATGGCCACAGAGGTGAGTGCTACGGTGCCATAGTCATTTAGACAGGTTACCTTGGTGTTCTTGGGCACAGGGACTATGGTGGTCTGCTTGAAACATGTTGGTATTACAGACTGGGTCAGGGAGAGGTTGGAAATGTCAGTGAAGACACTTGCCAGCTGTCAGCGCATGCTCTGAGTACGCGTCCTGGTAGTCTGTCTTGTGACTGTTATCCTGTTAAAGGTCTTACCCACATCGGCTAAGGAGAGCGTGATCACACAGTTGTCCGGAACAGCTGGTGCTCTCATGCATTGTTCAGTGTTGCTTGCCTCGAAGCGAGCATAGAAGGCATTTAGCTCGTCGGATAGGCTGTTCAGCTCGCGACTGGGTTCCCCATTGTAATCCATGATAGTTTTCAAACCCTGCCACATCTGACGAGCATCAGGTCGCAGCTGGATTTCTTATAAGTGTCCGACTTATTGTCCCGCTCCTTGAAAGCGGCAGCTCTAGCCTCTAGCCGTAAACTCCTCAAGGCCAATATGAATCCCAGATTAATCACCTTCCAATATGATTCACCTTCCTCCCCTCAAACTGGACCCCACTATTCATCCATCTATTGTTCCACTCACTCACTCATTCATTCCTAATCAAGCTTCACTCCTCCGACCCCTCCTTCCCCCCATAAACAAAGAAATACACACCTGTCTTACACACACACACACACACACACACCTATACCCTCACCTGGACATTCTAAATGTAGCCCTCAGTCATCGGTAACATTGTGCGTCCTTGTCCCCCCCCCCACCCACCCACCTTCTCCTGCACCAATCCCAAAACAGGACAGGAAATCCTTCAAGGGCTTCTTTACTAAAGTAAGTTGTGCTTTGTGTGTGACGCCAAGTGCCTGTCTCTTTCCTTCCCCTTAATATAACCCCCTCACACTCTGATCATGGCTGACTGCACTACTGGGCCAGGCCACCAGGAACTACCTGTGTGTGTGTGTGTGTGTCTCACCAGCTCTTCTTCCATCAGAGAAGGATCAAGACGAGACCTGTGTGAATGATTTTGCCTGTCCTGTGTGTTCTGTCTGTCTCTCGGTGTTATTTAACTTATGTAACTGGTTGGCCACTGTTTCAGTTGCTTTGTTGTAGTCAGATTTCTTCCTCATTCCAGTCTGGGTACTCACAACACAACACCTACTCATGACTTCCGTTCTCTTCCTCATTCCAGTCTGGGTACTCACAACACAACACCTACTCATGACTTCCGTTCTCTTCCTCATTCCAGTCTGGGTACTCACAACATCTGTCTCCAAACCTCTCTTTACAATGTTTGACTTTCAGTTGTTTTTCCTCTGTTTCCAGGTTGGGATTTGTGTTTGTGTGCGTGACATATCTGTGTGTCTCTCCTTGTCTCTCTCTCACCTGTCTTTCTCTCACCTGTCTCTCCGTCTCTCTCTCATCTCTGTAACTCTCCCTGTGTCTCTCTCTCGCGTCTCTGTTTCTGTCTCTCTCTCGCATCTCTGTTTCTGTCTCTCTCGCGTCTCTGTTTCTGTCGCGTTTCTGTCTCTCTCTCGCGTCTCTGTTTCTGTCTCTCTCGCGTCTCTGTTTCTGTCTGTCATCTCTGTGTCTCTGTCATCTTTGTTTCTGTCTCTGTCATCTTTGTTTCTGTCTCTGTCATCTCTGGGTCTCTGTCAGCTTTGTTTATGTCTCTGTCATCTCTGTGTCTCTGTCAGGTTTGTTTCTGTCTCTGTCTCTCTGTCATCTCTGTTTTTGTGTCTCTGTCATCTCTGTTTCTGTCTCTGTCATCTCTGTTTCTGTGTCTCTGTCATCTCTGTTTCTGTGTCTCTGTCATCTCTGTGTGTCTTTTTGTCTGCAGGCAGGGAAGAAGGCAGTGAGAGCGGTGCTGTGGGTCTCAGCAGACGGTCTCCGTGTAGTAGACGACAAAACTAAGGTAACGGATCTCCTGCTATGCTGTCTGAACAGCTAGGTCTCACACACCCACAGACATAGTGTGTGATTTGAAAATCTAATCAAACACTTCATGAGAGCCCATGAGCTCATGTTGCGCAACATTTCTATAGACTATGCAATTGCGAGAGAGAACAGAGTGATGGCCTCTATTAAAAAGAGGAGGATCCCATCAGCTTTCTATAGGCTAGGCCTGATATATTTATTTCTCAACTTTCCTAATATTAAGCACATTGCCTATCTTTACAACAGCAGTATAGCCTACCTGGCTGGCATGAAGATGAACCACGGGAAAGCGTCCTCCAGTCGCTATTTAATTGCAAAGATGACATGTATTTTCCCCCGCTGTCCCTGTTTCCAGACAGGTGCATGATAATGGTCCATTCTAAATCCAAACGAATTTCACACATTAATTATTTAGTATATATACAAACAAGATTAAATCAAGAATAGTCTGATGGGTGTCAATATTAGCCGATGCCCAGAGTAAGGCAAGAAACAATGCATACCTTTTTTGTGTTACTTTTTCTAATCATAGTGGCAGACCTCATGTAGTCTAGCCCATAGTCCTATATTTTTTTATAAGGTTAGTACCACACCTCATGTAGCCCATAGTCCTATATGTTTTAATAAGGTTAGTACCACACCTCATGTAGCCCATAGTCCTATATGTTTTAATAAGGTTAGTACCACACCTCATGTAGTCTAGCCCATAGTCCTATATTTTTTAATAAGGTTAGTACCACACCTCATGTAGCCCATAGTCCTATATGTTTTAATAAGGTTAGTACCACACCTCATGTAGTCTAGCCCATAATCCTATATGTTTTAATAAGGTTAGTATCACACCTTATGTAGCCTAGCCCATAGTCCTATATGTTTTAATAAGGTTAGTACCACACCTCATGTAGCCTAGCCCATAGTCCTATATGTTTTAATAAGGTTAGTACCACACCTCATGTAGCCTAGCCCATAGTCCTATATGTTTTAATAAGGGTAGTACCACACCTCATGTAGCCCATAGTCCTATATGTTTTAATAAGGTTAGTACCACACCTCATGTAGCCTAGCCCATAGTCCTATATGTTTTAATAAGGGTAGTACCACACCTCATGTAGCCCGTAGTCCTATATGTTTTAATAAGGTTAGTACCACACCTCATGTAGCCTAGCCCATAGTCCTATATGTTTTAATAAGGTTAGTACCACACCTCATGTAGCCTAGCCCATAGTCCTATATGTTTTAATAAGGTTAGTATCACACCTCATGTAGCCCATAGTCCTATATGTTTTAATAAGGTTAGTACCACACCTCATGTAGCCTAGCCCATAGTCCTATATGTTTTAATAAGGGTAGTACCACACCTCATGTAGCCCATAGTCCTATATGTTTTAATAAGGTTAGTACCACACCTCATGTAGCCTAGACCATAGTCCTATATGTTTTAATAAGGGTAGTACCACACCTCATGTAGCCCGTAGTCCTATATGTTTTAATAAGGTTAGTACCACACCTCATGTAGCCTAGCCCATAGTCCTATATGTTTTAATAAGGTTAGTATCACACCTCATGTAGCCTAGCCCATAGTCCTATATGTTTTAATAAGGTTAGTAGCACACCTCATGTAGCCCATAGTCCTATATGTTTTAATAAGGTTAGTACCACACCTCATGTAGCCTAGCCCATAGTCCTATGTGTTTTAATAAGGTTAGTACCACACCTCATGTAGCCTAGCCCATAGTCCTATATGTTTTAATAAGGTTAGTACCACACCTCATGTAGCCTAGCCCATAGTCCTATATGTTTTAATAAGGTTAGTATCACACCTCATGTAGCCTAGCCCATAGTCCTATATGTTTTAATAAGGTTAGTACCACACCTCATGTAGCCTAGCCCATAGTCCTATATGTTTTAATAAGGTTAGTACCACACCTCATGTAGCCTAGCCCATAGTCCTATATGTTTTAATAAGGTTAGTATCACACCTCATGTAGCCCATAGTCCTATATGTTTTAATAAGGTTAGTACCACACCTCATGTAGCCTAGCCCATAGTCCTATATGTTTTAATAAGGTTAGTAGCACACCTCATGTAGCCTAGCCCATAGTCCTATATGTTTTAATAAGGTTAGTATCACACCTCATGTAGCCTAGCCCATAGTCCTATATGTTTTAATAAGGTTAGTATCACACCTCATGTAGCACAATACCCCATAATGACAACATTTAGCTAATTTATTTTAAAAAATTAACCATTATTTACATAAGTATCCCGACCCTTTACTCAGTACTTTGTTGAAGCACCTTTGGCAGCGATTACAGCCTTCTTGAGTCTTCTTAGGTGTGACGCTACAAGCTTGGCACACCTGTATTTGGGGAGTTTCTCCTATTCTGTCAGGTTGGATGGGGCGCATCGCTGCACAGCTATTTTCAGGTCTCTCTCGATCGGGTTCAAGTCCGGGTTCTGGCTGGGCCACTCAAGGACATTCAGAGACTTGTCCCGAAGCCACTCCTGCATTGTCTTGAGTGTGTGCTTAGGGTCGTTGTCCTGTTGGAAGGTGAACCTTCACCCTAGTCTGAGGTCCTGAGCGCTCTGCAGCAGGTTTTCATCAAGGATCTCTCTGTACTTTGTTCTGTTCGTCTTTCCCTCAATCTTGACTAGTCTCCCAGTCCCTGCTGCTGAAAAAGATCCCCACAGCATGATGCTGCCACCACCATGCTTCACCATAGAGATGGTGCCAGGTTTCCTCCAGACATGACGCTTGGCTTTCATTTTTAAAAAATATATATATAAACCTGTTTTCGCTTTGTTATTATGGGGTTTTTGTGTGTATATTGATGAGGATTTTATTAAATCGATTTTAGAATACGGCTGTATTTTAACAAAATTTGGAAAAAGTCACGGGGTCTGAATACTGTATTGCAACGCGTAAGTTTCCAGTTTGGGGAAGATAATTGTCACCATAGAAATACACCTTTTTATAATAAAAGCATTACACGAATATGGCATTTTGTGGTCACTTTTGACAAAGCAGAGCTCATGCGTTTTTTCTTCTTCAACGCGACTGTTTGTCAAATCCTCATTAGAGTCCCATCACGGAGCCTTAGAACGTAATAAAAATCCAAACATTTAGCCCAACGTCTACGTCTGTAGAACAACTAAAGTTACATTAATAACTAAATGAAGCGTATAGGAGGACCTATTGTTTTTTTGTTAACCGCTCAACACAGAATAGCCGTATGTGCGCGCTACCTAAAATATCTTGGAGAAAATATCCTTTCTGTTATATTGAGCTTTTGTTCAATTGTGTTCTTCATACTATAAAACATAAAATAATGCCATGGAATTCTAAGCAAATCTTGTCTGCTAAATGAACCAGTGTAGCCCACAGCCATTAGGCATGGCCAGATCAGGACCTAACATAAGGACAACTCAGAGTATGCTATTCTGTTCTTCTGAAATAGACCACATTTTCTTCACATTATGTTTCTTTAGACCCGTCTAAAATAAATAATGGATTTATTGTGAAGGTGTAGGCTATATTACATGGATTTATTGTGAAGGTGTAGGCTATATTACATGGATTTATTGTGATGGTGTAGGCTATATTACATGGATTTATTGTGAAGGTGTAGTCTATATTACATGGATTTATTGTGAAGGTGTAGTCTATATTACATGGATTTATTGTGAAGGTGTAGGCTATATTACATGGATTTATTGTGATGGTGTAGGCTATATTACATGGATTTATTGTGATGGTGTAGGCTATATTACATGGATTTATTGTGAAGGTGTAGGCTATATTACATGGATTTATTGTGATGGTGTAGGCTATATTACATGGATTTATTGTGAAGGTGTAGTCTATATTACATGGATTTATTGTGAAGGTGTAGTCTATATTACATGGATTTATTGTGATGGTGGAGGCTATATTACATGGATTTATTGTGATGGTGTAGGCTATATTACATGGATTTATTGTGAAGGTGTAGTCTATATTACATGGATTTATTGTGAAGGTGTAGTCTATATTACATGGATTTATTGTGAAGGTGTAGGCTATATTACATGGATTTATTGTGATGGTGTAGGCTATATTACATGGATTTATTGTGATGGTGTAGGCTATATTACATGGATTTATTGTGAAGGTGTAGGCTATATTACATGGATTTATTGTGATGGTGTAGGCTATATTACATGGATTTATTGTGAAGGTGTAGTCTATATTACATGGATTTATTGTGAAGGTGTAGGCTATATTACATGGATTTATTGTGATTGTGTAGGCTATATTACATGGATTTATTGTGAAGGTGTAGGCTATATTACATGGATTTATTGTGAAGGTGTAGGCTATATTACATGGATTTATTGTGAAGGTGTAGTCTATATTACATGGATTTATTGTGAAGGTGTAGGCTATATTACATGGATTTATTGTGAAGGTGTAGGCTATATTACATGGATTTATTGTGATGGTGTAGGCTATATTACATGGATTTATTGTGAAGGTGTAGTCTATATTACATGGATTTATTGTGAAGGTGTAGGCTATATTACATGGATTTATTGTGAAGGTGTAGGCTATATTACATGGATTTATTGTGAAGAGTGTAGGCTATATTACATGGATTTATTGTGAAGAGTGTAGGCTATATTACATGGATTTATTGTGATGGTGTAGTCTATATTACATGGATTTATTGTGACTATATTACATGGATTTATTGTGAGGTGTAGTCTATATTACATGGATTTATTGTGAAGGTGTAGTCTATATTACATGGATTTATTGTGATGGTGTAGGCTATATTACATGGATTTATTGTGATTGTGTAGGCTATATTACATGGATTTATTGTGATGTGTAGCTATATTACATGGATTTATTGTGATGGTGTAGGCTATATTACATGGATTTATTGTGATTGTGTAGGCTATATTACATGGATTTATTGTGATGGTGTAGGCTATATTACATGGATTTATTGTGATGGTGTAGGCTATATTACATGGATTTATTGTGATGGTGTAGGCTATATTACATGGATTTATTGTGATTGTGTACTGTCTTATTAGTTATTGTGATGCTATATTACATGGATTTATTGTGATGGTGTAGGCTATATTACATGGATTTATTGTGATGGTGTAGGCTATATTACATGGATTTATTGTGATGGTGTAGGCTATATTACATGGATTTATTGTGATGGTGTAGGCTATATTACATGGATTTATTGTGATGGTGTAGGCTATATTACATGGATTTATTGTGATGGTGTAGGCTATATTACATGGATTTATTGTGATGGTGTAGGCTATATTACATGGATTTATTGTGATGGTGTAGGCTATATTACATGGATTTATTGTGATGGTGTAGGCTATATTACATGGATTTATTGTGATGGTGTAGGCTATATTACATGGATTTATTGTGATGGTGTAGGCTATATTACATGGATTTATTGTGATGGTGTAGGCTATATTACATGGATTTATTGTGAAGGTGTAGGCTATATTACATGGATTTATTGTGATGGTGTAGGCTATATTACATGGATTTATTGTGATGGTGTAGGCTATATTACATGGATTTATTGTGAAGGTGTAGGCTATATTACATGGATTTATTGTGATGGTGTAGGCTATATTACATGGATTTATTGTGAAGGTGTAGGCTATATTACATGGATTTATTGTGATGGTGTAGGCTATATTACATGGATTTATTGTGAAGGTGTAGGCTATATTACATGGATTTATTGTGATTGTGTAGTCTATATTACATGGATTTATTGTGAAAGTGTAGGCTATATTACATGGATGTATTGTGATGGTGTAGGCTATATTACATGGATGTATTGTGATGGTGTAGGCTATATTACATGGATTTATTGTGAAGGTGTAGGCTATATTACATGGATTTATTGTGATGGTGTAGGCTATATTACATGGATTTATTGTGAAGGTGTAGGCTATATTACATGGATTTATTGTGAAGGTGTAGGCTATATTACATGGATTTATTGTGAAAGTGTAGGCTATATTACATGGATTTATTGTGATGGTGTAGGCTATATTACATGGATTTATTGTGATAGTGTAGGCTATATTACATGGATTTATTGTGAAGGTGTAGGCTATATTACATGGATTTATTGTGATGGTGTAGGCTATATTACATGGATTTATTGTGATAGTGTAGGCTATATTACATGGATTTATTGTGATGGTGTAGGCTATATTACATGGATTTATTGTGAAGGTGTAGGCTATATTACATGGATTTATTGTGATGGTGTAGGCTATATTACATGGATTTATTGTGATAGTGTAGGCTATATTACATGGAATTTATTGTGATAGTGTAGGCTATATTACATGGATTTATTGTGATAGTGTAGGCTATATTACATGGATTTATTGTGAAAGTGTAGGCTATATTACATGGATTTATTGTGATAGTGTAGGCTATATTACATGGATTTATTGTGAAGGTGTAGGCTATATTACATGGATTTATTGTGAAGGTGTAGGCTATATTACATGGATTTATTGTGATGGTGTAGGCTATATTACATGGATTTATTGTGATAGTGTAGGCTATATTACATGGATTTATTGTGATGGTGTAGGCTATATTACATGGATTTATTGTGATAGTGTAGGCTATATTACATGGATTTATTGTGATGGTGTAGGCTATATTACATGGATTTATTGTGAAAGGTGTAGGCTATATTACATGGATTTATTGTGATGGTGTAGGCTATATTACATGGATTTATTGTGAAGGTGTAGGCTATATTACATGGATTTATTGTGAAGGTGTAGGCTATATTACATGGATTTATTGTGATGGTGTAGGCTATATTACATGGATTTATTGTGATGGTGTAGGCTATATTACATGGATTTATTGTGAAGGTGTAGGCTATATTACATGGATTTATTGTGATGGTGTAGGCTATATTACATGGATTTATTGTGAAAGGTGTAGGCTATATTACATGGATTTATTGTGAAGGTGTAGGCTATATTACATGGATTTATTGTGATAGTGTAGGCTATATTACATGGATTTATTGTGATGGTGTAGGCTATATTACATGGATTTATTGTGAAGGTGTAGGCTATATTACATGGATTTATTGTGATGGTGTAGGCTATATTACATGGATTTATTGTGATGGTGTAGGCTATATTACATGGATTTATTGTGAAGGTGTAGGCTATATTACATGGATTTATTGTGATGGTGTAGGCTATATTACATGGATTTATTGTGAAGGTGTAGGCTATATTACATGGATTTATTGTGAAGGTGTAGGCTATATTACATGGATTTATTGTGATAGTGTAGGCTATATTACATGGATTTATTGTGATGGTGTAGGCTATATTACATGGATTTATTGTGAAGGTGTAGGCTATATTACATGGATTTATTGTGATGGTGTAGGCTATATTACATGGATTTATTGTGATGGTGTAGGCTATATTACATGGATTTATTGTGATGGTGTAGGCTATATTACATGGATGTATTGTGATGGTGTAGGCTATATTACATGGATGTATTGTGAAGGTGTAGGCTATATTACATGGATTTATTGTGATTGTGTAGTCTATATTACATGGATTTATTGTGAAAGTGTAGGCTATATTACATGGATTTATTGTGATGGTGTAGGCTATATTACATGGATTTATTGTGATGGTGTAGGCTATATTACATGGATTTATTGTGATGGTGTAGGCTATATTACATGGATTTATTGTGATGGTGTAGGCTATATTACATGGATTTATTGTGATGGTGTAGGCTATATTACATGGATTTATTGTGATGGTGTAGGCTATATTACATGGATTTATTGTGATGGTGTAGGCTATATTACATGGATTTATTGTGAAGGTGTAGGCTATATTACATGGATTTATTGTGAAGGTGTAGGCTATATTACATGGATTTATTGTGATTGTGTAGTCTATATTACATGGATTTATTGTGAAAGTGTAGGCTATATTACATGGATTTATTGTGATGGTGTAGGCTATATTACATGGATTTATTGTGAAGGTGTAGGCTATATTACATGGATTTATTGTGATGGTGTAGGCTATATTACATGGATTTATTGTGATGGTGTAGGCTATATTACATGGATTTATTGTGAAGGTGTAGGCTATATTACATGGATTTATTGTGATGGTGTAGTCTATATTACATGGATTTATTGTGATGGTGTAGGCTATATTACATGGATTTATTGTGAAGGTGTAGTCTATATTACATGGATTTATTGTGAAGGTGTAGGCTATATTACATGGATTTATTGTGATGGTGTAGGCTATATTACATGGATTTATTGTGAAGGTGTAGGCTATATTACATGGATTTATTGTGAAGGTGTAGGCTATATTACATGGATTTATTGTGATGGTGTAGGCTATATTACATGGATTTATTGTGATGGTGTAGGCTATATTACATGGATTTATTGTGATGGTGTAGTCTATATTACATGGATTTATTGTGATGGTGTAGGCTATATTACATGGATTTATTGTGAAGGTGTAGGCTATATTACATGGATTTATTGTGAAGGTGTAGGCTATATTACATGGATTTATTGTGATGGTGTAGGCTATATTACATGGATTTATTGTGAAGGTGTAGGCTATATTACATGGATTTATTGTGATGGTGTAGGCTATATTACATGGATTTATTGTGATGGTGTAGGCTATATTACATGGATTTATTGTGAAGGTGTAGTCTATATTACATGGATTTATTGTGAAGGTGTAGGCTATATTACATGGATTTATTGTGAAGGTGGAGGCTATATTACATGGATTTATTGTGATGGTGTAGTCTATATTACATGGATTTATTGTGAAGGTGTAGGCTATATTACATGGATTTATTGTGATGGTGTAGGCTATATTACATGGATTTATTGTGAAGGTGTAGGCTATATTACATGGATTTATTGTGATGGTGTAGTCTATATTACATGGATTTATTGTGAAGGTGTAGGCTATATTACATGGATGTATTGTGAAGGTGTAGGCTATATTACATGGATTTATTGTGATTGTGTAGGCTATATTACATGGATGTATTGTGAAGGTGGAGGCTATATTACATGGATTTATTGTGATGGTGTAGTCTATATTACATGGATGTATTGTGAAGGTGGAGGCTATATTACATGGATTTATTGTGATGGTGTAGTCTATATTACATGGATTTATTGTGAAGGTGTAGGCTATATTACATGGATGTATTGTGAAGGTGTAGGCTATATTACATGGATTTATTGTGATTGTGTAGGCTATATTACATGGATTTATTGTGAAGGTGTAGGCTATATTACATGGATTTATTGTGATGGTGTAGGCTATATTACATGGATTTATTGTGATGGTGTAGGCTATATTACATGGATTTATTGTGATGGTGTAGTCTATATTACATGGATTTATTGTGAAGGTGTAGGCTATATTACATGGATTTATTGTGATGGTGTAGGCTATATTACATGGATTTATTGTGATGGTGTAGGCTATATTACATGGATTTATTGTGAAGGTGTAGGCTATATTACATGGATTTATTGTGATGGTGTAGGCTATATTACATGGATTTATTGTGAAGGTGTAGGCTATATTACATGGATTTATTGTGAAGGTGTAGTCTATATTACATGGATTTATTGTGAAGGTGTAGGCTATATTACATGGATTTATTGTGATGGTGTAGGCTATATTACATGGATTTATTGTGAAGGTGTAGGCTATATTACATGGATTTATTGTGAAGGTGTAGGCTATATTACATGGATTTATTGTGATGGTGTAGGCTATATTACATGGATTTATTGTGAAGGTGTAGGCTATATTACATGGATTTATTGTGAAGGTGTAGGCTATATTACATGGATTTATTGTGAAGGTGTAGGCTATATTACATGGATTTATTGTGATGGTGTAGGCTATATTACATGGATTTATTGTGAAGGTGTAGGCTATATTACATGGATTTATTGTGAAGGTGTAGGCTATATTACATGGATTTATTGTGAAGGTGTAGGCTATATTACATGGATTTATTGTGATGGTGTAGGCTATATTACATGGATTTATTGTGAAGGTGTAGGCTATATTACATGGATTTATTGTGAAGGTGTAGTCTATATTACATGGATTTATTGTGATGGTGTAGGCTATATTACATGGATTTATTGTGATGGTGTAGGCTATATTACATGGATTTATTGTGATGGTGTAGGCTATATTACATGGATTTATTGTGAAGGTGTAGGCTATATTACATGGATTTATTGTGATAGTGTAGGCTATATTACATGGATTTATTGTGATGGTGTAGGCTATATTACATGGATTTATTGTGAAGTGTAGGCTATATTACATGGATTTATTGTGATGGTGTAGGCTATATTACATGGATTTATTGTGAAGAGTGTAGGCTATATTACATGGATTTATTGTGATGGTGTAGGCTATATTACATGGATTTATTGTGATGGTGTAGGCTATATTACATGGATTTATTGTGAAGAGTGTAGGCTATATTACATGGATTTATTGTGAAGGTGTAGTCTATATTACATGGATTTATTGTGATGGTGTAGGCTATATTACATGGATTTATTGTGATGGTGTAGGCTATATTACATGGATTTATTGTGAAGGTGTAGGCTATATTACATGGATTTATTGTGATAGGTGTAGGCTATATTACATGGATTTATTGTGAAGGTGTAGGCTATATTACATGGATTTATTGTGATGGTGTAGGCTATATTACATGGATTTATTGTGATGGTGTAGGCTATATTACATGGATTTATTGTGATGGTGTAGGCTATATTACATGGATTTATTGTGATGGTGTAGGCTATATTACATGGATTTATTGTGATGGTGTAGGCTATATTACATGGATTTATTGTGATGGTGTAGGCTATATTACATGGATTTATTGTGAAGGTGTAGGCTATATTACATGGATTTATTGTGATGGTGTAGGCTATATTACATGGATTTATTGTGATGGTGTAGGCTATATTACATGGATTTATTGTGATGGTGTAGGCTATATTACATGGATTTGGATTGTGTGATGGTGTAGTCTATATTACATGGATTTATTGTGATAGTGTAGGCTATATTACATGGATTTATTGTGATGGTGTAGGCTATATTACATGGATTTATTGTGATGGTGTAGGCTATATTACATGGATTTATTGTGAAGGTGTAGGCTATATTACATGGATTTATTGTGATGGTGTAGGCTATATTACATGGATTTATTGTGAAGGTGTAGGCTATATTACATGGATTTATTGTGATGGTGTAGGCTATATTACATGGATTTATTGTGAAGGTGTAGGCTATATTACATGGATTTATTGTGAAGGTGGAGGCTATATTACATGGATTTATTGTGATGGTGTAGGCTATATTACATGGATTTATTGTGAAGGTGTAGGCTATATTACATGGATTTATTGTGAAGGTGTAGGCTATATTACATGGATTTATTGTGATGGTGTAGGCTATATTACATGGATTTATTGTGAAGGTGTAGGCTATATTACATGGATTTATTGTGATTGTGTAGGCTATATTACATGGATTTATTGTGAAGGTGTAGGCTATATTACATGGATTTATTGTGAAGGTGGAGGCTATATTACATGGATTTATTGTGAAGGTGGAGGCTATATTACATGGATTTATTGTGATGGTGTAGGCTATATTACATGGATTTATTGTGAAGGTGTAGGCTATATTACATGGATTTATTGTGAAGGTGTAGGCTATATTACATGGATTTATTGTGAAGGTGTAGGCTATATTACATGGATGTATTGTGAAGGTGTAGACTATATTACATGGATTTATTGTGAAGGTGTAGGCTATATTACATGGATTTATTGTGAAGGTGTAGTCTATATTACATGGATTTATTGTGATGGTGTAGGCTATATTACATGGATTTATTGTGATGGTGTAGGCTATATTACATGGATTTATTGTGAAGGTGTAGGCTATATTACATGGATTTATTGTGAAGGTGTAGGCTATATTACATGGATTTATTGTGAAGGTGTAGGCTATATTACATGGATTTATTGTGAAGGTGTAGGCTATATTACATGGATTTATTGTGATGGTGTAGGCTATATTACATGGATTTATTGTGGAGGTGTAGGCTATATTACATGGATTTATTAAGACTACATTTTTAAATGTAGATGTTTCAAAGGTCTGCATCAGTGGCTTGTAGGAAGCCAGGAGATTCTAAATGTGTTTATGTTAATTAAACCCAGTTCTTGACAATCACCGGCTGACGAAATTTAATGACCGCCACAGCGTGTTAAAACTCAGCCAGAGGAAATGCTTGTGGAAGTTTGGCTTTCTCTAAAAAGGAAACTGTTCCACGCCAGTTGACTTGTAAAAGTTTCGCTTTTTTTTGTTGTTGTTGTATGAACCGGTAACGTTTTGGTCTACTGGCCATTTGTTGACCACAGGTTCCTCTTTTGTAGCTGGTTATATAGTCCCGTACACCTGCTATAGAAACTCCTCCATGGACCATTTGCACCCGACGTCCCTATTCAACTGTGGGTTCTGCTGCCACCTGGTGGATGAATCCAATATCACACCGGAGACTTGTTGTGTCAAGCCAGAAGCGTTATGAAGTAAATTCCGATACTTGTATCATCACTCACGTGCACTTTCAACGTAATGGAACGTAGATAGGAACATCTGGATAGGATGGACTTGGTCATGTTGTAATGACAGTCAGGGTATTGTGTTAATCAGGATAATGTCTCCCCCCCCCTCCTGTGAGACCTGGCGTCTATTCACTAGGAACCAGACCGATTCTTCCCCGTTTTTGTTCTGTCTGAATTTGTCCAATAAAATGTCTAGTTTTCGTAGAAAAACATTTTTTCGTTTCGAGTAACCGGTTTTCTGTTGCAAACTGTTTTGTTTTTTTTTGCAACGGTGTCTAACTAATGAATACACCCCTGAGGTAACGCTGAAATAGTCGGTGTAATGATAATGTCTCCTCTGTAGGACCTGATCCTAGACCAGACGATAGAGAAGGTATCGTTCTGCGCTCCGGACCGGAACTTTGAGAGAGCGTTTTCCTACATCTGTAGAGATG
The DNA here is from genome assembly GCA_030435695.1 of Brachymystax lenok tsinlingensis. Lineage (NCBI taxonomy): Eukaryota > Metazoa > Chordata > Actinopteri > Salmoniformes > Salmonidae > Brachymystax > Brachymystax lenok. Next base: position 42,547,923 of record CM059786.1, on the reverse strand, counting down.
GAACTACTAGACGCTGGATCTGCCACTGCTTCATGGCTATCAAGGACTCGGTAAGACCCTAACCCCTTAACACCTACCTCCTAACCCAGCCCCCTAACCCCTTAACACCTACCTCCTAACCCCTAAACCAGCCCCTAATTTAGCCCCCTCTAAACCAGACCCTAACCCCCTAACCTCTAAACCAGACCCTAACCCCCTAACCTCTAAACCAGACCATACCCCCCTAACCTCTAAACCAGACCCTAACCTCTAAACCAGACCCTAACCTCTAAACCAGACCCTAACCCCCTCTAAACCAGACCCTAACCCCCTCTAAACCAGACCCTAACCCCCTCTAAACCAGACCCTAACCCCCTAACCTCTAAACCAGACCCTAACCCCCTAACCTCTCAACCAGACCATAACCCCCTAACCTCTAAACCAGACCATAACCCCCTAACCTCTAAACCAGACCCTAACCCCTAACCTCTCAACCAGACCATAACCCCCTAACCTCTAAACCAGACCCTAACCTCTAAACCAGACCCTAACCCCCTCTAAACCAGACCCTAACCTCTAAACCAGACCATAACCCCCTAACCTCTAAACCAGACCCTAACCCCCTAACCTCTAAACCAGACCATAACCCCCTAACCTCTAAACCAGACCCTAACCTCTAAACCAGACCCTAACCTCTAAACCAGACCCTAACCTCTAAACCAGACCCTAACCCCCTAACCTCTAAACCAGACCCTAACCCCCTAACCTCTAAACCAGACCCTAACCTCTAAACCAGACCATAACCCCCTAACCTCTAAACCAGACCCTAACCCCCTAACCTCTAAACCAGACCCTAACCCCCTAACCTCTAAACCAGACCCTAACCTCTAAACCAGACCATAACCCCCTAACCTCTAAACCAGACCCTAACCCCCTAACCTCTAAACCAGACCCTAACCCCCTAACCTCTAAACCAGACCCTAACCTCTAAACCAGACCCTAACCCCCTAACCTCTAAACCAGACCCTAACCCCCTAACCTCTAAACCAGACCCTAACCCCCTAACCTCTAAACCAGACCATAACCTGCAGCGGCAGGGTAGCCTAGTGGTTAGAACGTTGGACTTGTAAGGGGTTGCAAGTTCGAATCCCCGAGTTGACAAGGTAAACATCTGTCGTTCTGTACCCTGAACAAGGCAGTTAACCCACTGTTCCCCGGGCGCCGAAGACGTGGATGTCGATTAAGGCAGCCCCCGCACCTCTCTGATTCAGAGGGGTTGGGTTAAATGCGGAAGGCACATTTCAGTTGAAGGCATTCGGTTGTACAACTGACTAATAATGGTGACTTTGACTTTGACCCTAACCGCTAGGGAGATCTATATCCTTTTTTTCTACAACTATAACAAATCATTCTCTACAAATGTATTTTGAGCCACGCAGTGGGCTGTGTTATTAACGTGTTATTAACGTGTGTTTTAAGGGAGAGCGTCTGAGCCACGCTGTGGGATGTGTTATTAACGTGTGTTTTAAGGGAGAGCGTCTGAGCCACGCAGTGGGCTGTGTTATTAACGTGTTATTAACGTGTGTTTTAAGGGAGAGCGTCTGAGCCACGCCGTGGGATGTGTTATTAACGTGTTATTAACGTGTGTTTTAAGGGAGAGCGTCTGAGCCACGCACTGGGATGTGTTATTAACGTGTTATTAACGTGTGTTTTAAGGGAGAGCGTCTGAGCCACGCCGTGGGATGTGTTATTAACGTGTTATTAACGTGTGTTTTAAGGGAGAGCGTCTGAGCCACGCACTGGGATGTGTTATTAACGTGTTATTAACGTGTGTTTTAAGGGAGAGCGTCTGAGCCACGCAGTGGGCTGTGTTATTAACGTGTTATTAACGTGTGTTTTAAGGGAGAGCGTCTGAGCCACGCAGTGGGCTGTGTTATTAACGTGTTATTAACGTGTGTTTTAAGGAGAGCGTCTGAGCCACGCAGTGGGCTGTGTTATTAACGTGTTATTAACGTGTGTTTTAAGGGAGGCGTCTGAGCCACGCAGTGGGATTTGTTATTAACGTGTTATTAACGCGTGTGTTTTAGGAGAGCGTCCTGAGTACGCCGTGGGCTGTGTTATTAACGTGTGTTTTAAGGGAGAGCGTCAGCCACGCAGTGGGATTTGTTATTAACGTGTTATTAACGTGTGTTTAAGGGAGAGCGTCTGAGCCATGCCGTGGGATTTGTTATTAACGTGTTATTAACGTGTGTTTAAGGGAGAGCGTCTGAGCCACGCCGTGGGCTGTGTTATTAACGTGTTATTAACGTGTGTTTAAGGGAGAGCGTCTGAGCCACGCACTGGGATGTGTTATTAACGTGTTATTAACGTGTGTTTAAGGGAGAGCGTCTGAGCCACGCACTGGGATGTGTTATTAACGTGTTATTAACGTGTGTTTTAAGGGAGAGCGTCTGAGCCACGCACTGGGATTTGTTATTAACGTGTTTAAGGGAGAGCGTCAGCCACGCACTGGGATTTGTTATTAACGTGTTATTAACGTGTGTTTTAAGGGAGAGCGTCTGAGCCACGCCGTGGGCTGTGTTATTAACGTGTTATTAACGTGTGTTTTAAGGGAGAGCGTCTGAGCCACGCAGTGGGATTTGTTATTAACGTGTTATTAACGTGTGTTTTAAGGGAGAGCGTCTGAGCCACGCACTGGGATGTGTTATTAACGTGTTATTAACGTGTGTTTAAGGGAGAGCGTCTGAGCCACGCCGTGGGATTTGTTATTAACGTGTTATTAACGTGTGTTTAAGGGAGAGCGTCTGAGCCACGCACTGGGATTTGTTATTAACGTGTTATTAACGTGTTTAAGGGAGAGCGTCTGAGCCACGCTGTGGGATGTGTTATTAACGTGTTATTAACGTGTGTTTAAGGGAGAGCGTCTGAGCCACGCACTGGGATTTGTTATTAACGTGTTATTAACGTGTGTTTTAAGGGAGAGCGTCTGAGCCACGCAGTGGGATTTGTTATTAACGTGTTATTAACGTGTGTTTTAAGGGAGAGCGTCTGAGCCACGCCGTGGGATTTGTTATTAACGTGTTATTAACGTGTGTTTTAAGGGAGAGCGTCAGCCACGCTGTGGGCTGTGTTATTAACGTGTTATTAACGTGTGTTTTAAGGGAGAGCGTCTGAGCCACGCACTGGGATGTGTTATTAACGTGTTATTAACGTGTGTTTTAAGGGAGAGCGTCAGCCACGCTGTGGGCTGTGTTATTAACGTGTTATTAACGTGTGTTTTAAGGGAGAGCGTCTGAGCCACGCTGTGGGATGTGTTATTAACGTGTTATTAACGTGTGTTTTAAGGGAGAGCGTCTGAGCCACGCGGTGGGATGTGTTATTAACGTGTTATTAACGTGTTTTAAGGGAGAGCGTCTGAGCCCACGCCGTGGGATGTGTTATTAACGTGTTATGCGTGTGTTTTAAGGAGAGCGTCTGAGCCACGCCGTGGGCTGTGTTATTAACGTGTTATTAACGTGTGTTTTAAGGGAGAGCGTCTGAGCCACGCCGTGGGCTGTGTTATTAACGTGTTAACGTGTGTTTTAAGAGAGAGCGTCTGAGCCACGCACTGGGATGTGTTATTAACGTGTTATTAACGTGTGTTTTAAGGGAGAGCGTCTGAGCCACGCAGTGGGCTGTGTTATTAACGTGTTATTAACGTGTGTTTTAAGGGAGAGCGTCTGAGCCACGCAGTGGGATTTGTTATTAACGTGTTATTAACGTGTGTTTTAAGGGAGAGCGTCTGAGCCACGCCGTGGGCTGTGTTATTAACGTGTTATTAACGTGTGTTTAAGGGAGAGCGTCTGAGCCACGCCGTGGGCTGTGTTATTAACGTGTTATTAACGTGTGTTTTAAGGGAGAGCGTCTGAGCCACGCACTGGGATTTGTTATTAACGTGTTATTAACGTGTGTTTTAAGGGAGAGCGTCTGAGCCACGCAGTGGGCTGTGCCTTCGCCGCCTGTCTGGAGAGGAAACAGAAGAGAGAGAAGGAGTGCGGTGTCACGGCAACCTTCGACGCCAACAGAACCACCTTCACCAGGGAGGGCTCGTTCCGAGTTACCACGGCAACGGAAGCCGCGGAGCGAGAAGAGGTCATGAGGCAGTTGCAGGACAAGAAAGGTGTGTGTGCTTATCGTAGCCCGACGTCTACATCAGGGGTAGGTAACTAGATTTGAACTGTTCGAAGCAGATGGTCAGGGAACTGGAACATAATTCTATTCATTTGTACACTGCAAATTGACAATAACTAACCCTAAATACAATAACACGTTTCATACCTTAACTACATTCAGAGGTGATCACATCCGTCTCTTTTTATTTTGTGGGACTACTTGAAACAGATTGTCTACATTTCATTTTTTTTAGCTGAATAAATGGTGATTCTACTGTCTTTTTCAATCAAAAAACTAATATTACCTTTAGGGGCCTGTTGCCGACCCCCTGGTCTATATGATGGCTCTAATTTTCTCCCTTTACATTCTTCCCCATCCCACAGCGGAGAGTGATGTCAAGTCCGCAATGCCTCTCTCCTCGGGCCCCAGTGTGGGTGTGGTGAACCAAGCTGTGGCCCCTCTACCAGGGTCCCCGTCCCCTTCCTCCTCCCCTCCCCTGGGCATGGAGGTCACCCTGGGCCCCCAGGTTATCCCCCGCAGACACGCCCCAGTGGAGGCCCTGGCCAGACAGGGTTCCTTCAGAGGGTTCCCCGCCCTCAACAACAACTCCTCCCCTTTCAAACGGCAGCTGTCCCTCCGGGTGAACGATCTGTCCTCTACCGTGCAGAGGAAGTCTGACTTCCCCGTGAACAACACGGGTACTGCACCTTCTACGTTTAGCATTGTTCCATGTAGACCTCCGGGTTACCTGCCTCGATCGGACCGACAAGCGTCATCGCATTGATGCAGCGTAAACAAATTCGGTAGTCAAATCAAATCACAAACTTTATTTGTCACATGCGCCGAATACAACAAGTGTAGACCTTTACTGTGAAATGATTACTTATAAGCCCTTAACCAACAGTGCAGTTCAAGAAGAGTTAAGAAAATATTTACCAAGTAGACTGAAGTAAAAAGTTACACAATAAGAATAACAATAACGAGGCTATATACAGGGGGCACCGGTACCGAGTCAATGTGCAGGGGGTTACAGGTTAGAGGTTATTTGTACATGTAGGTAGGGGTGAAGTGACTATGTATAGATAATAAACAGCCAGTAGCAGCAGTGTACATGTAGGTAGGGGTGAAGTGACTATGTATAGATAATAAACAGACAGTAGCAGCAGTGTACATGTAGGTAGGGGTGAAGTGACTATGTATAGATAATAAACAGCGAGTAGCAGCAGTGTACATGTAGATAGGGGTAAAGTGACTATGTATAGATAATAAACAGACAGTAGCAGCAGTGTACATGTAGGTAGGGGTAAAGTGACTATGTATAGATAATAAACAGAGAGTAGCAGCAGTGTACATGTAGGTAGGGGTAAAGTGACTATGTATAGATAATAAACAGACAGTAGCAGCAGTGTACATGTAGGTAGGGTAAAGTGACTATGTATAGATAATAAACAGACAGTAGCAGCAGTGTACATGTAGGTAGGGGTAAAGTGACTATGTATAGATAATAAACAGACAGTAGCAGCAGTGTACATGTAGGTAGGGGTGAAGTGACTATGTATAGATAATAAACAGCCAGTAGCAGCAGTGTACATGTAGGTAGGGGTGAAGTGACTATGTATAGATAATAAACAGACAGTAGCAGCAGTGTACATGTAGGTAGGGGTGAAGTGACTATGTATAGATAATAAACAGAGAGTAGCAGCAGTGTACATGTAGGTAGGGGTAAAGTGACTATGTATAGATAATAAACAGACAGTAGCAGCAGTGTACATGTAGGTAGGGGTGAAGTGACTATGTATAGATAATAAACAGCCAGTAGCAGCAGTGTACATGTAGGTAGGGGTGAAGTGACTATGTATAGATAATAAACAGTCAGTAGCAGCAGTGTACATGTAGGTAGGGGTGAAGTGACTATGTATAGATAATAAACAGACAGTAGCAGCAGTGTACATGTAGGTAGGGGTGAAGTGACTATGTATAGATAATAAACAGACAGTAGCAGCAGTGTACATGTAGGTAGGGGTGAAGTGACTATGTATAGATAATAAACAGCCAGTAGCAGCAGCGTACATGTAGGTAGGGGTAAAGTGACTATGTATAGATAATAAACAGTGAGTAGCAGCAGTGTACATGTAGGTAGGGGTGAAGTGACTATGTATAGATAATAAACAGAGAGTAGCAGCAGTGTACATGTAGGTAGGGGTAAAGTGACTATGTATAGATAATAAACAGCCAGTAGCAGCAGTGTACATGTAGGTAGGGGTAAAGTGACTATGTATAGATAATAAACAGACAGTAGCAGCAGTGTACATGTAGGTAGGGGTGAAGTGACTATGTATAGATAATAAACAGCCAGTAGCAGCAGTGTACATGTAGGTAGGGGTGAAGTGACTATGTATAGATAATAAACAGTCAGTAGCAGCAGTGTACATGTAGGTAGGGGTGAAGTGACTATGTATAGATAATAAACAGACAGTAGCAGCAGTGTACATGTAGGTAGGGGTGAAGTGACTATGTATAGATAATAAACAGACAGTAGCAGCAGTGTACATGTAGGTAGGGGTGAAGTGACTATGTATAGATAATAAACAGCCAGTAGCAGCAGCGTACATGTAGGTAGGGGTAAAGTGACTATGTATAGATAATAAACAGTGAGTAGCAGCAGTGTACATGTAGGTAGGGGTGAAGTGACTATGTATAGATAATAAACAGAGAGTAGCAGCAGTGTACATGTAGGTAGGGGTAAAGTGACTATGTATAGATAATAAACAGACAGTAGCAGCAGTGTACATGTAGGTAGGGTAAAGTGACTATGTATAGATAATAAACAGACAGTAGCAGCAGTGTACATGTAGGTAGGGGTGAAGTGACTATGTATAGATAATAAACAGACAGTAGCAGCAGTGTACATGTAGGTAGGGGTAAAGTGACTATGTATAGATAATAAACAGCCAGTAGCAGCAGTGTACATGTAGGTAGGGGTAAAGTGACTATGTATAGATAATAAACAGCAAGTAGCAGCAGTGTACATGTAGGTAGGGGTAAAGTGACTATGTATAGATAATAAACAGACAGTAGCAGCAGTGTACATGTAGGTAGGGGTGAAGTGACTATGTATAGATAATAAACAGACAGTAGCAGCAGTGTACATGTAGGTAGGGGTGAAGTGACTATGTATAGATAATAAACAGACAGTAGCAGCAGTGTACATGTAGGTAGGGGTGAAGTGACTATGTATAGATAATAAACAGCAAGTAGCAGCAGTGTACATGTAGGTAGGGGTAAAGTGACTATGTATAGATAATAAACAGACAGTAGCAGCAGTGTACATGTAGGTAGGGGTGAAGTGACTATGTATAGATAATAAACAGACAGTAGCAGCAGTGTACATGTAGGTAGGGGTGAAGTGACTATGTATAGATAATAAACAGACAGTAGCAGCAGTGTACATGTAGGTAGGGGTAAAGTGACTATGTATAGATAATAAACAGACAGTAGCAGCAGTGTACATGTAGGTAGGGGTGAATTGACTATGTATAGATAATAAACAGACAGTAGCAGCAGTGTACATGTAGGTAGGGGTGAAGTGACTATGTATAGATAATAAACGGCCAGTAGCAGCATCGTAATAGTCCGGTGGCCATTTGATTAATTGTTCAGCAGTCTTATGGCTTGGGGGTAGAAGCTGTTAAGGAGCCTGTTGGACCTAGACCTGGCGCTCCGGTAATGCTTGCCGTGCGGTAGCAGAGAGAACAGTCTATAACTTGGGTGACTGGAGTCTCTTGACAATTTTATAGGCTTTCCTCTGACACCGCCTATTATATAGGTCCTGGATGTCAGGAAGCTTGGCCCCAGGGATGTACTGGGCTGTTCACACTACCCTCTGTAGCGCCATACGGTCAGATGACGAGCAGTTGCCATACCAGGCGGTGATGCAACCGGTCAGGATGCTCTCGATGGTGCAGCTGTAGAACTTTTTGAGGATCTGGGGACCCATGCCAAATCTTTTCAGTCTCCTGAGGGGGAAAAGTTGTTGTCGTGCCCTCTTCACAACTGTCTTGGTGTGTTTGGACCATGATAGTTCGTTGCTGATGTGGACACCAAGGAACTTGAAACTCTCGACCCAGTTCTCTGACCTCCCTATAGGCTGTCTCATCGTTGTCAGTGATCAGGCCTACCACTGTTGTGTCGTCAGCAAACTTAATGATGGTGTTGGAGTCGTGTTTGGCCACGCAGTCTTGGGTGAACAGGGAGTACAGGAGGGGACTAAGTACACACCCCTGAGGGGCCCCAATGTTGGAGTGGGTCTAGGGTGTCCGGGAGGATGCTGTTGATGTGAGCCATGACCAGCCTTTCAAAGCACTTCATGGCTACCGACGTGAGTGCCACGGGGCGGTAATCATTTAGGCAGGTTACCTTCGCTTCCTTGGGCACAGGGACTATGGTGGTCTGTTTGAAACATGTAGGTATTACAGACTCGGTCAGGGAGAGGCTGAAAATGTCAGTGAAGACACTTGACAGTTGGTCCGCGCATGCTTTGAGTACACGTCCTGGTAATCCTTCTGGCCCCGCGGCTTTGTGAATGTTGACCAGTTTAAAGGTTTTGTTCACATCGGCTACCGAGAGCCCAATGTCGGTGTGATCGAGGCGTTGGAGCATTGGGCCATTAACCAAATTGTTGCTGGTTTGAATCCCGGAGCTGACGGGCGGGGTGGGGGGGTGGGCAAGGAACTTAACTTCAATTGTTCCAGTGAAGGCCTTGACCTTTGACCCTTGATAATGTCTGACCCTGGCTGTGACCCCAACTCTCTGCAGGTGTATCAGGGATTTGGGGTATGCAACAAAACACAGTTTCTAAGTCAAACACATTGTGTGAAATAGGACAAATAGAAGCACCTACCACATCATCATCATCATCATCATTATTATTATTATTGTCATGTTTGACGTTACTAATTAACCAGCTGAACATTAAATACAGTCTGGTTGATATGCCAACAACCCTAGTATGTTGAAAATACGGTAAGGTAAAAGTTTAAATGTTATTTTCTCGTGTTCCATGTCCAGTCCCGGAGGTGGAGGGAGAGGGGGACAGTATCAGCTCGTTGTGTACCCAGATAGCCTCGGCCTTCAGTGGGCCTCCTGAAGACCCCTTCTCACAGGCCCCCATGCCCCGACCAGCTTCCTCCCCACAGTCACCTGTAGCGCCCCCGGGGGCTCAGCCAGGTAACTACACTGCCAGAACAACTGTTGCTACGCAAACTTACACTACTACTGTGTGTAAAGGTGTGTGACTGTGTGTGTGTGACTGTGACATCACAATACCCCATAATGACATCACAATACCCCATAATGACATCACAATACCAATGCAGGTTTTTAGATATTTTAGCAAATGTAATAAAAATTAAACAGAAATACCTTATTTACATTTAAGTATTGATCATCCTTAAGATGTTTCTTCAACTTGACTGGAGTCCATCTGTGGTAAATTCAAATGATTGGACATGATTTGGAAAGGCACGCACCTGTCTAAATAAAGGTCCCACAAGTTGACAGTGCATGTCAGAGCAAAAACCAAGACATGAGGTCGAAGGAATTGTCCGTAGAGCTCAGAGACAGGATTGTGTCGAGGCACAGATCTGGTGAAGGGTACCAAAACATTTCTGCAGCATTGAAGATCCCCAAGAACACAGTGGCCTCCATCATTCTTAAATAGAAGAATTTTGGAAAAACCAAGACTCTTCCTAGAGCTGGCCGCACGGCCAAACTGAGCAATCGGGAGAGAAGGGCCTTGGTCAGGGAGGGACCAAGAACCCGATGGTCACTCTGACAGAGCACCAGAGTTCCTCTGTGGAGATGGGAGAACCTTCCAGAAGGACAACCATCTCTGCAGCACTCCACCAATCAGGCCTTTATGGTAGAGTGGCTAGACGGAAGCCACTCCTCAGTAAAAGGCACACCAGCCCGCTTGGGAAACAAGATTCTCTGGTCTGATGAAACCAAGACTGATTGTCACGTCTAGTGGAAACATGGCACCATCCCTACGGTGAAGCATGGTGGTGGCAGCATCATGCTGTGGGGATGTTTTTCAGCGGCAGGGACTGGGAGACTAGTCAGGATCGAGGGAAAGATGAAGTACAGAGAGATCTTTTTATGAAAACCTGCTCCAGCAACATGCTGTCTGTACCTGTCCATCTGATACTACCACGTCTACATACAACAACACGCTGTCTGTACCTGTCCATCTAATACTACCACGTCTACATACAACACGCTGTCTGTACCTGTCCATCTGATACTACCACGTCTACATACAACATGCTGTCTGTACCTGTCCATCTGATACTACCACGTCTACATACAACACGCTGTCTGTACCTGTCCATCTAATACTACCACGTCTACATACAACATGCTGTCTGTACCTGTCCATCTGATACTACCACGTCTACATACAACACGCTGTCTGTACCTGTCCATCTGATACTACCACGTCTACATACAACACGCTGTCTGTACCTGTCCATCTAATACTACCACGTCTACATACAACATGCTGTCTGTACCTGTCCATCTGATACTACCACGTCTACATACAACACGCTGTCTGTACCTGTCCATCTGATACTACCATACCTACATACAACAACACGCTGTCTGTACCTGTCCATCTAATACTACCACGTCTACATACAACATGCTGTCTGTACCTGTCCATCTGATACTACCACGTCTACATACAACACGCTGTCTGTACCTGTCCATCTAATACTACCACGTCTACATACAACAACACGCTGTCTGTACCTGTCCATCTAATACTACTACGTCTACATACAACACGCTGTCTGTACCTGTCCATCTGATACTACCACGTCTACATACAACACGCTGTCTGTACCTGTCCATCTAATACTACCACGACTACATACAACAACACGCTGTCTGTACCTGTCCATCTAATACTACTACGTCTACATACAACACGCTGTCTGTACCTGTCCATCTGATACTACCACGTCTACATACAACAACACGCTGTCTGTACCTGTCCATCTAATACTACCACGTCTACATACAACACGCTGTCTGTACCTGTCCATCTAATACTACCACGTCTACATACAACAACACGCTGTCTGTACCTGTCCATCTAATACTACCACGTCTACATACAACACGCTGTCTGTACCTGTCCATCTGATACTACCACGTCTACATACAACATGCTGTCTGTACCTGTCCATCTAATACTACCACGTCTACATACAACAACACGCTGTCTGTACCTGTCCATCTGATACTACCACGTCTACATACAACATGCTGTCTGTACCTGTCCATCTGATACTACCACGTCTACATACAACAACACGCTGTCTGTACCTGTCCATCTAATACTACCACGTCTACATACAACACGCTGTCTGTACCTGTCCATCTAATACTACCACGTCTACATACAACATGCTGTCTGTACCTGTCCATCTGATACTACCACGTCTACATACAACACGCTGTCTGTACCTGTCCATCTGATACTACCATACCTACATACAACAACACGCTGTCTGTACCTGTCCATCTAATACTACCACGCCTACATACAACATGCTGTCTGTACCTGTCCATCTGATACTACCACGTCTACATACAACACGCTGTCTGTACCTGTCCATCTAATACTACCACGTCTACATACAACAACACGCTGTCTGTACCTGTCCATCTAATACTACCACGATCCTACATACAACACGCTGTCTGTACCTGTCCATCTGATACTACCACGCCTACATACAACAACACGCTGTCTGTACCTGTCCATCTAATACTACCACGCCTACATACAACACGCTGTCTGTACCTGTCCATCTAATACTACCACGTCTACATACAACAACACGCTGTCTGTACCTGTCCATCTAATACTACCACGCCTACATACAACACGCTGTCTGTACCTGTCCATCTGATACTACCACGTCCTACATACAACATGCTGTCTGTACCTGTCCATCTAATACTACCACGTCTACATACAACAACACGCTGTCTGTACCTGTCCATCTGATACTACCACGTCTACATACAACATGCTGTCTGTACCTGTCCATCTGATACTACCACGTCTACATACAACAACACGCTGTCTGTACCTGTCCATCTAATACTACCACGTCTACATACAACACGCTGTCTGTACCTGTCCATCTGATACTACCATACCTACATACAACATGCTGTCTGTACCTGTCCATCTGATACTACCACGTCTACATACAACACGCTGTCTGTACCTGTCCATCTGATACTACCACGTCTACATACAACACGCTGTCTGTACCTGTCCATCTGATACTACCACGTCTACATACAACACGCTGTCTGTACCTGTCCATCTAATACTACCACGTCTACATACAACATGCTGTTTGCTATTCACTCTGCGGTAGGTACCGGTCCTTCCTTCCCTCCTGCTGTTGCTGCTAACTCTCCAGCACTGCCCCCTCCACTACCTGCTCGAGACACTAACCCCTGGGCCAAGACACCAAGCCCCCACTGCCAAGCAGGGCAACATACCTCAGCCGCCTCTTCCTCAGCACACCCAGGTAAGGACTGGAGCATAGAAATAGATTTAGAAGCCTCAGGGCCCTTGGTGTTTGGCTACTACTGTGGTGGTTCTGTTTCTATGGACTGAGACACCAGACCAGAACACAGTCAGGCTGGTTCTGGTTCTATGGACTGAGACACCAGACCAGAACACAGACAGGCTGGTTCTGGTTCTATGGACTGAGACACCAGACCAGAACACAGACAGGCTGGTTCTGTTTCTATGGACTGAGACACCAGACCAGAACAGACAGTCTGGTTCTGTTTCTATGGACTGAGACACCAGACCAGAACGCAGACAGGCTGGTTCTGTTTCTATGGACTGAGACACCAGACCAGAACACAGTCAGGCTGGTTCTGTTTCTATGGACTGAGACACCAGACCAGAACGCAGAGAGGCTGGTTCTGTTTCTATGGACTGAGACACCAGACCAGAACGCAGAGAGGCTGGTTCTGTTTCTATGGACTGAGACACCAGACCAGAACACAGTCAGGCTGGTTCTGTTTCTATGGACTGAGACACCAGACCAGAACGCAGAGAGGCTGGTTCTGTTTCTATGGACTGAGACACCAGACCAGAACACAGTCAGGCTGGTTCTGTTTCTATGGACTGAGACACCAGACCAGAAACGCATGAGAGGCTGGTTCTGTTTCTATGGACTGAGACACCAGACCAGAACGCAGAGAGGCTGGTTCTGTTTCTATGGACTGAGACACCAGACCAGAACGCAGTCAGGCTGGTTCTGTTTCTATGGACTGTGACACCAGACCAGAACAGACAGTCTGGTTCTGTTTCTATGGACTGACACACCAGACCAGAACGCATGACAGGCTGGTTCTGTTTCTATGGACTGAGACACCAGACCAGAACGCAGAGAGGCTGGTTCTGTTTCTATGGACTGAGACACCAGACCAGAACACAGTCAGGCTGGTTCTGTTTCTATGGACTGAGACACCAGACCAGAACGCAGAGAGGCTGGTTCTGTTTCTATGGACTGAGACACCAGACCAGAACGCAGAGAGGCTGGTTCTGTTTCTATGGACTGAGACACCAGACCAGAACGCAGTCAGGCTGGTTCTGTTTCTATGGACTGTGACACCAGACCAGAACACAGACAGGCTGGTTCTGTTTCTATGGACTGAGACACCAGACCAGAACACAGTCAGGCTGGTTCTGTTTCTATGGACTGAGACACCAGACCAGAACACAGACAGGCTGGTTCTGTTTCTATGGACTGAGACACCAGACCAGAACACAGACAGGCTGGTTCTGTTTCTATGGACTGAGACACCAGACCAGAACGCAGACAGGCTGGTTCTGTTTCTATGGACTGAGACACCAGACCAGAACGCATGACAGGCTGGTTCTGTTTCTATGGACTGAGACACCAGACCAGAGCACGCAGACAGGCTGGTTCTGTTTCTATGGACTGAGACACCAGACCAGAACGCAGACAGGCTGGTTCTGTTTCTATGGACTGAGACACCAGACCAGAACGCAGTCAGGCTGGTTCTGTTTCTATGGACTGAGACACCAGACCAGAACGCAGAGAGGCTGGTTCTGTTTCTATGGACTGAGACACCAGACCAGAACGCAGTCAGGCTGGTTCTGTTTCTATGGACTGAGACACCAGACCAGAACGCAGAGAGGCTGGTTCTGTTTCTATGGACTGAGACACCAGACCAGAACGCAGTCAGGCTGGTTCTGTTTCTATGGACTGAGACACCAGACCAGAACGCATGACAGGCTGGTTCTGTTTCTATGGACTGAGACACCAGACCAGAACGCAGAACAGGCTGGTTCTGTTTCTATGGACTGAGACACCAGACCAGAACGCAGACAGGCTGGTTCTGTTTCTATGGACTGAGACACCAGACCAGAACGCATGAACAGGCTGGTTCTGTTTCTATGGACTGAGACACCAGACCAGAACGCATGAACAGGCTGGTTCTGTTTCTATGGACTGAGACACCAGACCAGAACGCAGACAGGCTGGTTCTGTTTCTATGGACTGAGACACCAGACCAGAACGCAGACAGTCTGGTTCTGTTTCTATGGACTGAGACACCAAACCAGAACGCAGTCAGGCTGGTTCTGTTTCTATGGACTGAGACACCAGACCAGAACGCAGAGAGGCTGGTTCTGTTTCTATGGACTGAGACACCAGACCAGAACACAGTCAGGCTGGTTCTGTTTCTATGGACTGAGACACCAGACCAGAACGCAGAGAGGCTGGTTCTGTTTCTATGGACTGAGACACCAGACCAGAACGCAGAGAGGCTGGTTCTGTTTCTATGGACTGAGACACCAGACCAGAACGCAGTCAGGCTGGTTCTGTTTCTATGGACTGTGACACCAGACCAGAACAGACAGTCTGGTTCTGTTTCTATGGACTGAGACACCAGACCAGAACGCAGACAGGCTGGTTCTGTTTCTATGGACTGAGACACCAGACCAGAACGCAGAGAGGCTGGTTCTGTTTCTATGGACTGAGACACCAGACCAGAACACAGTCAGGCTGGTTCTGTTTCTATGGACTGAGACACCAGACCAGAACGCAGAGAGGCTGGTTCTGTTTCTATGGACTGAGACACCAGACCAGAACGCAGAGAGGCTGGTTCTGTTTCTATGGACTGAGACACCAGACCAGAACGCAGTCAGGCTGGTTCTGTTTCTATGGACTGTGACACCAGACCAGAACACAGACAGGCTGGTTCTGTTTCTATGGACTGAGACACCAGACCAGAACACAGTCAGGCTGGTTCTGTTTCTATGGACTGAGACACCAGACCAGAACACAGACAGGCTGGTTCTGTTTCTATGGACTGAGACACCAGACCAGAACGCAGACAGGCTGGTTCTGTTTCTATGGACTGAGACACCAGACCAGAACGCAGACAGGCTGGTTCTGTTTCTATGGACTGAGACACACCAGACCAGAACGCATGACAGGCTGGTTCTGTTTCTATGGACTGAGACACCAGACCAGAACACAGACAGGCTGGTTCTGTTTCTATGGACTGAGACACCAGACCAGAGCAGACAGGCTGGTTCTGTTTCTATGGACTGAGACACCAGACCAGAACGCAGTCAGGCTGGTTCTGTTTCTATGGACTGAGACACCAGACCAGAACGCAGAGAGGCTGGTTCTGTTTCTATGGACTGAGACACCAGAACGCAGTCAGGCTGGTTCTGTTTCTATGGACTGAGACACCAGACCAGAACGCAGAGAGGCTGGTTCTGTTTCTATGGACTGAGACACCAGACCAGAACGCAGTCAGGCTGGTTCTGTTTCTATGGACTGAGACACCAGACCAGAACGCAGACAGGCTGGTTCTGTTTCTATGGACTGAGACACCAGACCAGAACGCAGACAGGCTGGTTCTGTTTCTATGGACTGAGACACCAGACCAGAACGCAGACAGGCTGGTTCTGTTTCTATGGACTGAGACACCAGACCAGAACGCAGACAGGCTGGTTCTGTTTCTATGGACTGAGACACCAGACCAGAGCATGAACAGGCTGGTTCTGTTTCTATGGACTGAGACACCAGACCAGAACGCAGACAGGCTGGTTCTGTTTCTATGGACTGAGACACCAGACCAGAACGCAGACAGTCTGGTTCTGTTTCTATGGACTGAGACACCAAACCAGAACGCAGTCAGGCTGGTTCTGTTTCTATGGACTGAGACACCAGACCAGAACGCAGACAGGCTGGTTCTGTTTCTATGGACTGAGACACCAGACCAGAACGCAGAGAGGCTGGTTCTGTTTCTATGGACTGAGACACCAGACCAGAACGCAGACAGGCTGGTTGTTCTGCGTGTTTTAGAAAACACAGGATAGCAAATCACTGACCAGCCTGGATTCCACTAAACCTCCTGAATGATTCCACAGCAGGTCAGACATGGGGGAAGAGTGTTTAGCCAATCAGGAACGTCAGGAACGTCGTCGTCAATCAAATCTATTGATAATGCTCTTTTAAGCCGTTGTCACGGTGTTATTGCACGATTATATGTACGATTCTGTGATCATTATTGTCACACCAAAACACATTCTCTGGTGTTTCCTCTTAACAGGAGGTGATTGGACGACCCCAGTGATTATAGCTCCTCCCTCCGCCACGGCGTCCCCGTCGCACCACTCCCACCGCCGCACGCCGTCGGAGGCTGACCGCTGGCTCGAGGAGGTCACCAAGTCGATCTGCGCTCTGCAGCCCGCGTCCACAGCCCCAACCCAGGCGTTCCTCACCCCTAACCCCCCAGCCTTCTCCACAGCCCCAACCCAGGTGTTCTCAACCCCACTACCCACAGGCCAGCCCTTCTCTGCCCCCGTGCCTGTGCCATCTGTTGCCCCTGTGGCCTTCATGTCCTCCCTGCCCCCTCGCCAGCCTACCTACCCAATGTCTAACGGGCTGACCTATGCCCACCCAAGTGTGCCCGTGGTGGGTATCACCTCTCAGATGGTAGCCAATCTGTTTGGTTCAACCCCCCAGCCCCAGGCGTACCCCATCCCCCAGTATGATCCTTACAACAACCCCCACCAGCAGCCCTCTATGCCCCCGCCTGTCCCCTTCCAGCCACCCAATGGGAGTGTAGCCTTCAATGGGGGCAGAGCCGACAGCTGGGCGCCTCCCTTCCTGCCCCCTCAGTCCTCCCCGGCCCCTCCCCTGCCCTCCCAGCTCCAGCCTGCGGCCGACCCCTTCGAGGCCAAGTGGGCCTCCCTGGAGAGCCGGTCCCACCAGCGCACCACGCCGTCGCCCACTAACCCCTTCTCCTCCGAGCTGCACACAACCTTTGAGATCCAGCTCTAGAGACTGGGGAGAAGGAGGAGGAGGACTGGGGAGGAGGACTGGGGAGGAGGAGGACTGGGGAGGAGGAGGTGGAGAACGGGAGGACTGCGTGGGATGAGGAGGAGGAAGAGGACTGTGGGGGGGGAGGAGGAGGAGGACTGTGGGGGGAGGAGGAGGAAGAGGACTGTGGGGGAGAAGGAGGACTGTGGGGGAGGAGAGGAGAGGAAGGAGGCTGTTCTGTTGATTGTGCAGGTTGGGGAGAGAGGAGGAGATATAGCCTCTCTCCTTCTCTCCATCCTCCTGGTCTGGCTTAGTGAAGGACCTGAGTGAAGAGGAGGGAGGAGGAGGGCAATGGATGGGTGCATCTATAAGTTGGGGTGAAGCTGCTGGCAGCATGAGACAGAATCATTAAGGTGCTGCTGTTTACCATTAAGGTGCTGCTGTTTACCCCACCTAGTCAGCCTCAACCAAGCCCCAGCCAGCCAGCTCAGCCTCAGACCCAACTAGCCCTCCCAGCTCTGGAGAGAGACCCTAATGACTGTACTAGGGGGTACGGCTCCTTCCCCTACCCCCACCCCTCCCTCTCCTGGTCCAGCTCACAGCGCCCCCAGGTGGCTGGAGTATGATTTGCTCTCCCGGCCACCTGGCAGGCAGAAGGACTGCAGCACTGAAAGAGTACTGAGCTTCCAGACCAGAGGTTCTCATATAAAACTTCAAAATCAGAAGTGAGAGAATGCCAAAATCTTTATTTTTATGCATTAAGGTATATTTTAAATAGCTTTGAAAATCTAACAGAAGAGTTGTATGTAATCTTTGCCAAAGGCACAGAGGCTAGCTAGCTACAATGAGAATGAGTGAATGGGTAACGTGTATACAAGCAATTATATTATACAGAACATCTATCTATTAACAATATAACGGTATACACAGCAACACCGGTCACGGCAGCAGTCTGATTTCTATGACGATGTAAAGAGAAGGAATGTGTTTGTTGAAGGGACAGCTGTTTTACTTCTTCTTTTTAAAGAATTTTGTCTTATTTTCGTTGACTGGTTTGGATGTGCTGTCTCACTGTAAATAGTCAATCCTCATTGCAGCAACAATCAATATGGAGCCAGTAGGCAGAAGCGGTGGTAGTGATAGTAGGGGTATCCAAAGGGTGTATTCACTAGGAACCAAACGGAATGAAACTGGGTTGGACCTACCTGAATTTGTCCAATAGAAACTCATGTTTTGGAGCAAACGTTTGGTACGGTGTTCCACTAATGAATACTCTCCAGGTTGCCTCTGCTTACTACAGCTCTGCTCTCTCAAGTCTCCTTACTATGATAGTACTAGTCTAGTACTCGATAGGACTCAATAGTACTTGTTAGTACTCAATGGTCCTTGTTAGTACTCGATAGCCCTTGTTAGTACTCGATAGTACTCATGAGTGCTTAACTACATTCGACTTCCTCTGTCTTACGTTGTCATTGTTTTATTTTGCTGGTAACTTTTGTTCTTTCTTTTGTATTTTAACACTTTGGACAGTGTCATCTCCTAAGTTTTCTCCTTAAATTATATTTTTCAATGAAAATGATTGATTGACAGATCCCCCGTTTTATTTGCACAAGCACTGTAGTAGTTGGTCATTTGACCACAGTGATGAATGATAGTCAAGAGGTCATGGCTGTGGGTAACGTGTTTGGCCACAGTGATGAATGATAGTCAAGAGGTCATGGCTGTGGGTAACGTGTTTGGCCACAGTGATGAATGATAGTCAAGAGGTCATGGCTGTATGTAACGTATGGATGGGTCAGTCATGAATCTCGCTGTAGTAATAGTTATGGCTAGGGTTACAAAATTCCAGTAACTTTCCCCAAATTCCCCCGGGTTTCCAGAAATCCTGGTTGGAAAACTCGTGGAATTTTAAAGGTGATAAACAAGAAATCCAGGAATCCTCCTCTAGCCTCATCTGTGACAGAAGGACAGGCTGTCCTCAACTTTTTAATCGAACTGTGGTTCTGAATCCAGCGGTTTGCAGTAGAACGAGACCGAGAGATTGATCTGTTTGTGTGTCACAAATGGAACCTTATTCTATCTAATACTGTAGCTGTACGACCAGGGCTCTGGTCAAAAGTAGTGCACCGTATAAGGAATACAATGTCTCTCATCTGCCATTACTTTTATTTTTTTTTATCAAGCCTGTGAAATATGATCTGTTATCTGATCAAGTTTTTATTTTCCATCTTGTAATTATTTCATTGTTTTATTCCAATTCTTTCCAGAACAATTTAAGCTAAAAAGATTGAATAAATTGATGGTGGTGGAAACAAGTTTCCGGCTGTTTTCTTTATGTACAGTGGGGCAAAAAAGTATTTAGTCAGCCACCAATTGTGCAAGTTCTCCAACTTAAAAAGATGAGAGAGGCCTGTAATTTTCATCATAGGTACACTTCAACTATGACAGACGAAATGAGAAAAAGAAATCCAGAAAATCACATTGTAGGATTTTTAATTTATTTATTTGCAAATGATGGTGGAAAATAAGTATTTGGTCAATAACAAAAGTTTATCTCAAAACTTTGTTATATACCCTTTGTTGGCAATGACAGAGGTCAAACGTTTTCTGTAAGTCTTCACAAGGTTTTCACACACTGTTGCTGGTATTTTGGCCCATTCCTCCATGCAGATCTCCTCTAGAGCAGTGATGTTTTGGGGCTGTCGCTGGGCAACACGGACTTTCAACTCCCTCCAAAGATTTTCTATGGGGTTGAGATCTGGAGACTGGCTAGGCCACTCCAGGACCTTGAAATGCTTCTTCTGAAGCCACTCCTTCAAGGTTGCCGGGGTGTGTTTGGGATCATTGTCATGCTGAAAGACCCAGCCACGTTTCATCTTCAATGCCCTTGCTGATGGAAGGAGGTTTTCACTCAAAATCTCACGATACATGGCCCCATTCATTCTTTCCTTTACACGGATCAGTCGTCCTGGTCCCTTTGCAGAAAAACAGCCCCAAAGCATGATGTTTCCACCCCCATGCTTCACAGTAGGTATGGTGTACTTTGGATGCAACTCAGCATTCTTTGTCCTCCAAACACGGCAGAGTTGAGTTTTTACCAAAAAGTTATATTTTGGTTTCATCTGACCATATGACATTCTCCCAATCCTCATCTGGATCATCCAAATGCTCTCTAGCAAACTTCAGACGGGCCTGAACATGTACTGGCTTAAGCAGGGGACACGTCTGGCACTGCAGGATTTGAGTCCCTGGCGTAGTGTGTTACTGATGGTAGGCTTTGTTACTTTGGTCCCAGCTCTCTGCAGGTCATTCACTAGGTCCCCGTGTGGTTCTGGGATTTTTGCTCACCGTTCTTGTGATCATTTTGACCCCACGGGTGAGATCTTGCGTGGAGCCCCAGATCGAGGAAGATTATCAGTGGTCTTGTATGTCTTCCATTTCCTAATAATTGCTCCCACAGTTGATTTCTTCAAACCAAGCTGCTTACCTATTGCAGATTCAGTCTTCCCAACCTGGTGCAGGTCTACAATTTTGTTTCTGGTGTCCTTTGACAGCTCTTTGGTCTTGGCCATAGTGGAGTTTGGAGTGTGACTGTTTGAGGTTGTGGACAGGTGTCTTTATACTGATAACAAGTTCAAACAGGTGCCATTAATACAGGTAACGAGTGGAGGACAGAGGAGCCTCTTAAAGAAGAAGTTACAGGTCTGTGAGAGCCAGAAATCTTGCTTGTTTGTATGTGACCAAATACTTATTTTCCACCATAATTTGCAAATAAATTCATAAAAAATCCTACAATGTGATTTTCTGGATTTTTTTTCCTCATTTCGTCTGTCATAGTTGAAGTGTACCTATGATGAAAATTACAGGCCTCTCTCATCTTTTTAAGTGAGAGAACTTGCACAATTGGTGGCTGACTAAATACTTTTTTGCCCCACTGTATTCATGAGGCCTTTCTCTCAAATCAAATGTTATTTGTCACATGTTTTTTAAACAACGGACGTAGACTAAAATCCAATTTATGATTGATGTGGTGGGAGGCTCTGTGTGGCGGGTGTGACGCAATTGCGGAGCCTCCGGGGGAATGCAGAGGCCAAAATTGAGCTCTGTACCGCATTCCATGTGCGCCTCCAAAACTTTTTGGAACAATGCGGAGGGCTCCGTATCGCCCAGCATTGACGTGATTGGTTGATTGTAGGTGGGGACAGGAGGTCCTGTATAAACACAAACCCCCTTCCTTGACCACTTCCTTGACAACAGCTCTGCGCCGTGAAGCTCCAGATGTATGAATGCAGAGGCCATATCACTGTACATTCTGCACGGCCAATGCAGATGACGGATTGACAATGTAGCGCCTTTTAACAGTGAAATGCTGACTTATGGGTCCTTTTCCAAAGATAAAAAAAAAATATATATATATATACATACACACACACACACACACTAACGGTCAAAGGTTTAAGAACGCCTACTTATTCAAGGGTTTTTCTTTATTTTTACTATTTTCTACATTGTAGAATAATAGTGAAGACATCAAAACTATGAAATAGCACATATGGAATCATGTAGTAACCAAAAAAGTGTTAAACAAATCAAAATATATTTTAGATTTGAGATTCTTCAAATAGTCACTCTTTGTCTTGATGACAGTTTTGCACAATCTTGGCATTCTCTCAACCAGTTTCACCTGGAATGCTTTTCCAACAGTCTTGAAGGAATTCCCACGTATGCTGAGCACTTGTTGGTTGCTTTTCCTTCACTCTGCGGTCCGACTAATCCCAAACCATCTCAATTTCGTTGGGGTCAGGGGGATTGTGGAGGCCAGGTCATCTGATGCAGCACTCCATCACTCTCCTTGATAAAATAGCCCTTACACAACCTGTTGGGTCATTGTCCTGTTGAAAAACAAATTATAGTCCCACTAAGCCCAAACCAGATGGGATGGCATATTGTTGCAGAATTCTGTTGTAGCCATGCTGGTTAAGTGCGCCTTGAATTCTAAATAAATCACAGACAGTGTCACCAGCAAAGCACCCCCACACCACAACACCTCCTCCATGCTGTTATGACTGTCCTGTGAGGATCAGAATGGGTAGATCAGACTGGTGGTGGAGGGGGAGCTGGTGTCTCTCCCACAGAGAGTAGAGGGGGAGCTGCTGGATAGTCACCCTTCACACCCTGCTGTAAATCTCTAGAGGGGGGAAACTTTCTCTCTCTACCCTTCAGTAATGGGATCGGAATGTCTTTGTCTACAGAGAGACTTTTGCCAGCCAAAAACTCAACATCTAAAGAGTAACTTTCGAACAAATATTTCTAACATGTGGAAAACGGTATATTTTGTGATGTCATTAAAAATGGTATAACGAAAATACTGTAATTTGGAAAGTGTACACACTGAATATGTCAAGTTTCCATCCAATACTTGGTGTAGACAATATGAAAAACTATGAAAGTACTTTTGAGAATGTGATTTCAGTTTTCTAATAAGATTCATTGTTTTGAGAATACTTTGCACATTAAGTAGCCACGCACCGAGTGAGGTCAGAGAGCTTGTCAGCGTGATGGAACCGCCCTTTTCGACCAGAGTGCTTAAAAGGACTAGGTAAGAATGAACATATTAGACCAGGAAATATGAGGTGAGAGCTACATGTCTGAAATGAAACTTTGAATCTCAACACAAGGTGAAGAAGATCAGAAGGACTCAAGCTGCAGCTTAGGTCTCCATTGGTTATGACCCTGAAAATCAACATGAGGTGAAGACGACAAAGTAGCCACTCTAACAATCAATGTTACGGCTGAGTAGCTGTTCTAAGTATTGTATCTAAGAAAGTGAATTTAAGTAGGACCATCCTGTTACTCTCTTCAACCCATCGTCGACTACACTGCTCTCGTCACCCCACTGGGGAACATCGATACGGCTGATTAGCTGTCTTCAGAGGACCACTCTTCCAGAACGGGTGAAAGTAAAGCAGAATCAGCAGGATGGTGTTGAAGGCTACAGGACAAGGCATTGAAGCCACGGACAACTAAGAAGGACATTGTGACCTCTGGTGGACAATCAGAGCCTTACGCTTAATTTGGGAGAAGGCTCAACGGAACCCTTTTCACGGAGGCCTGGGTCCAATGAAGATACATGACTAAGGAAGACATTCAACACGTAAATACATTCATTATTTCTTACCAAATTGGGTGGTGGTTTGTGTGCAAGGTATATGATTAATGTGAAGACAGTCCTAGAATGTATCCACGATAAATGTCCCTTTTACTCCATCTCTCTATTTTCCCCGCCCCCTTCTCCATCTCTGTGTAACAAGCCATCATATCTTGTCAGTCCACTAGGGACTTTTGTCTCATGTAAGTGTGTATGTGTATTCTGTGTTATTATTTAGTTAGTAAATAAATAATGAAATCAATTTGTGTAGTACTAAATGATGAGCAAAGGTTGGGGTTCTTGCAGATCCATAAAGGTTACGACTGTTCAGAATGAGACTGATATGAGGTAATAATTAATAAGATTATCGCTGTTATCGATATATAACATATCATTAGAGTTTAATTCGGGAGACGGTAACTTGTTAAACAACTTCCGTGATGCCCCAAATTCCTAATTAGTTAATTGTTACATGATTAATTGAATTGGGTAACAATTAAACATAGTTAGTGGATTAAATAAATAACAGTATTCAGATGAATGAAAGTCAAGTCACAACAATGCTTTACGGTGGGAAATACACATGCGGAGATCATCCGTTCACCCACACTGAATCTCACAAAGACATGGCGGTTGGAACCAAAAATCTCCAATTTGGACTCCAGACCAAAGGACAACTTTCCACCGGTCTAATGTCCATTGCTCGTGTTTCTTGACCCAAGCAAGTCTCATCGTCTTATTGGTGTCCTTTAGTAGTGGTTTCTTTTCAGCAATTTGACCATGAAGGTCTTGATATTTTTGGTTCCAACCGCCGTGTCTTTGTGAGACGCAGAGCAGGTGAACGGATGATTTCCGCAAGTGTGGTTCCCACTGTGAAGCATGGAGGAGGAGGTGTGATGGTGTGGGAGTGCTTTGCTGGTGATTTATTTAGAATTGAAGGAACACTTAACCAGCATGGCTACCACAGCATTCTGCAGCGCTACGCCATCCCATCTGGTTTGCGCTTAGTGGGACTATTATTTTTTTCAGCAGGACAATGACCCAACAACACACCTCTGTGTAAGGGCTATTTGACCAAGAAGGAGAGTGATTGAGTGCTGAATCAGATGACCTGGCCTCCACAATCACCCGACCTCAACCCAATTGAGATGGTTTGCGATGTTGGACCGCAGAGTGAAGGAAAAACAGCCAAAAAGTGCTCAGCAGATGTGGGAACTCCTTCAAGACTGTTTGAAAAGCATTCCAGGTGAAGCTGGTTGAGAGAATGCCATGAGTGTGCAAAGCTGTCATCAAGGCAAAGGGTGGCTACTTTGAAGAATCTCAAATATAAAATATTTTGATTTGTTTAACACTTTTTTGGTTACTACATGATTCCATATGTGTTATTTCATACTTCATAGTCTTCACTATTATTCATAAATGTAAAAAATAGTCAAAATTAAGGAAACTTTTGACTGGTACTGTAGGTAGGGGTAAAGTGACTAGTTTCCATAGATAATAAACAGCGAGTAGCAGCAATGTAAAAACAAAGGTGGGGGGCGTACAGCCCAGTGACTGTGTTGGTGTGTGTGTATGATGATAGATCATTAGTGATGTGGACACCGAGGAACTTGAAGCTCTCAACTCACTCCACTACAGCCCCAGCGATGTGGATGGGGAGTTCCAGGGTGTCTGGGATGATGGTGTTGATGTGAGCCATGACCAGCCTATCATGGCTATAGATGTGAGTGCTACGGGCGGTAGTCATTTAGGCAGGTTACCTTGGCGTTCTTGGGCACAGGGACTATGGTGGTCTGCTTGAAACAAGTTTGTATTACAGATCAGGGATTAAAATGTCAGTGAAGACACTTATCAGCGCATGCTCTGAGTATGCGTCCTGTTATTCCGTCTGGCCCCGCGGCCTTGTGAATGTTAACCTGTTTAAAGTTCTACTTCGGCTATGAAGAGGGAGATCACACACTTATCCGGAACTGTTGGTGCTCTAATGCATGGTTCAGTGTTGCTTGCCTCGAAGCGCACATAGAAGGTATTTAGCTTGTCTGGTAGGCTGGCGTCGCTGGGCAGCTTGCGACTGGGTTTCCCTTTATAATCCATGATAGTTTGCAAGTCCTGTCACATCAGTCAAGCGTCAGAGTCGTTCTTAGTCCTGTACGGATGTCGCCTGTAATCCATGGCTTCTGGTTGGTACGTATGGTTACTGTGGGGGCGACATCATCGATGCACTTATTAATGAAGCTGATGACTGATGTGGTAAACTCCTCAACGTTATCGAATGAATCCTGGAACATATTCCTGTGTGTGCTATCAAACAGCAGTCTTAGTGGTCCCGTGTGGCTCAGTTGGTAGAGGATGGCGTGGGCGTGGGTTCAACTCCCACAGGGGACCAGTAAAAAAATAAATAGCATATGAAAATGTATGCACTCACTACTGTAAGTAACTCTGGATAAGAGCCTCTGCTAAGTGACTTAAATGCAAACGTATCTTAGCTTCATCTAGCCACTTCCTGAGCGCAGCACTGATATTTTCTTTGAGTTTTTGCTTGTAAGCAGGAGGATAGAATTATGGTTTGATTTGCCAAAGGGAAGGCGAGAGAGATCCTTGTATGCGTTTCTGTGTGTGAAGTAAAAGTGATCTGGTCAAATTGATTCCAGTATCCCTGCATTAAAATCACCGGCCACGAGAAACGCTGCCTCTGGATGTGCATTTTCTTGTTTGCTTATGACCCTATACAGCTCGTTGAGGGCGGTCTTGGTGCCAGCATTTGTTGTTGTAAATAGACAGCTACGAAAAATATAAATGAAAAATATATTGGTAGATAGTATGGTCTACAGCTTATCATGAGGTATTCTGACTCAGGCGAGCAAAAAACTTGAGACTTCCATAACAGAGGTCGCACACCAGCTGTTTACAAAGAGACACACCCCTCCTCCCTTCGTCTTACCCGAGTCTGCCTTCCCGTCTTGACAATGAGAAAGACCAGTGAAATGTATATTATCCATGGCCTCGTTCAGCCACGACTCTGAGATACATAGAATATTCCAGTTTTTCAGGTCCCTTTGATGGGATAGTGTCGAACGGAGCTCATCCAGTTTGTTCTCCAGTGACTGCACTTTCGCCAAATGACCGCCAATGTCCTCTGTTCTATTTGCTCACCGACGGAGAGTCTCGTCAGGACACCGCAGCTTCATTTTTGAGTCCCGGGGATTAGAACCTGGTCCAGGGGTAAGCAGATCGTCCAGAATTGCTGACTCGTTAAAGTAGAAATGTTCATCCAAATTGAGGTTATTGATCCCTGTTCTGATGTTTTCGGTCATAGGAAATGGCAGAGATATTATGTACAAAAAAAAACACAAAATAGCATAATTGATCAGGAGTAGGTAAGACGGCTACTCTCCACTGCAGCACCATCTGACTCGGCTAGTGATTTCCAAATATTGAGCCAGCAACTTTACCAGGTAAATACATTTTTAAATATGTGCAACACATCACAAATACATTGGCGGTCATTTTTAATTTTTTTTGACAAGACAAGTCAATTGTATCCAACGTAAGAAATTGTGTTTGATTGGATAATAAATCATAATTAATTGGTTAATTAATTGACGTATTAATTCTCACCTCCCTGACACTGCGTGGGGGCGCTATGAACA
Source organism: Brachymystax lenok tsinlingensis (assembly GCA_030435695.1). NCBI lineage: Eukaryota > Metazoa > Chordata > Actinopteri > Salmoniformes > Salmonidae > Brachymystax > Brachymystax lenok. The sequence goes on along the minus strand of CM059786.1, from coordinate 42,520,585 downwards.
ACGTTCCCCTATCCATCCTAATAAAGAGAGCCTGAAAGCAGAACGTCTAGAACACCTAGAAATCAACCAGACAGCATAGGGTTATGGTGCAGACAGCATAGGGTTATGGTGCAGACAGCATAGGGTTATGGTGCAGACAGCATAGGGATTTATGGTGCAGACAGCATAGGGATTTATGGTGCAGACATGTGCAGACAGCATAGGGTTATGGTGCAGACATGTGCAGACAGCATAGGGTTATGGTGCAGACATGTGCAGACAGCATAGGGTTATGGTGTGGACGTGAAATGCCAAGGTAGGTAAAAGGCTTGAAATAAACATTTGGCACGCAGAAAGTCATGTGTGGGGGGGAAACAAATGGTAAAATGTCACTCAACGTTGATTAAACGTTACTGACGTGGGCCGACGTTAGGTAGCTATGCTAGCCGAAACCTAACTGAGAACAAGTGTGCGCTATGATAACAAGTGCATGCTATAGCTAGTGACAACACACCCCCCCCACCCCGCAACATCAACAACAAACTCAGTATGGATGTACACAGTGCGTTATAACTTTCGGTGTCGTTTTAACGAGGCAGCCAGCGGGCTACGTGGTCAGGCTAGTGGTCGCTAGTTCGCTCCTCGGCCTCGACGTGAAGCACCATTAGCCCGGTGTTAGCTCGCTAACGATATAGTACCCTAGTTAGGGGGATATTGACTGATTTTTGTCAGACCGTGACCTGTCTCACTAACGGCGTCAGTCGTGTGGTGGTCGGAAAACATCCCGATATCAATTCGTAATGCTCATCGGTAGCTGCGGAGCGTCGCGACATGTCGGACTACCCTGGGGGTTATCGTCAGGTAGCTAGCTGTGCTTGTAAACAATGCCAGGCAATTGCGCAATGCTGTCTTTTAGTTATCGTATGCTCTGCTGTGACACTCAAACGTGCAGGAAAAACCTGTGTGTGTGTGTGTGTGTGTGTGTGTGTATATATGTGGCATTGTTGGACAAGTGAAGTTATGGGTACTTGCATTGCCATTCTTGATTCATCCTCTATGGACGATGTGTTGTCGACAGTTTTTTGTTGTTGTTGTTGTGTAGGTTCAGATTCATATGTAATGTAACCCTTATTGCTGATTTTGTCTCCTAGTGGATAAGGTGTCTACCCTGAGCCTACTGAGCAATAGCCTCTTCACACGGATAAATACATCGACACACAACAAAGGATGTGCCCCAAATGCTGACACTATATCCCCCTGTGTCTCCATGACCGGAACTTGAAATCGGTCTGAAACTTTGGGTGTAGGTCTACCTACCTACGCTCATTTACACACTTCTCACCCGAACCAGCCGCCGTAACCAAATAAGCTCTGGACCTCTGAAAACACAAGATGTCTACTAGACAAAGTGCCCTAACGGCTGCCGTGGTTACCCTGTTGGGAGCCACCTTGGGTGGCCTGTTGCTATGGCGGCAGAGAGCCCTAAGGACAAAGAGGCAACCGCTTCCTGCTCAGGGTCTGAAGACTCAGGTAGGGGTCAGCTCTTGTCCCTTGCCTGTGGAACCAGAGCCGCCTGTGGTTCTGGAGTGTAAGAAGCCAGTGGAGTCCCAGATTCAGTCTAAGCCCACCCAGACCCAGCTACCCCTGGGTCAGAGTCTGGTCCTCCCCCCGCCTGCTGTGCTACCCCCTGTTGACCAGGTCCTGGCGGTGCAGCCGGTGATGGTAAACACTGAGAAGGAATGGGAACAGCTGTGGCCCATGCTGCAGAAGGATCTGTCAGTCTACCCTGTCCTCGGGCTGGACTGTGAATGGGTGAAGAGTCAAACCAAGGCCCTGGGTGTAAGTTTGTTCCGCATGGTTTTTAAACATATAATCCCATTTGTACTCTTGTTTATTTTATCTTATCTTTGACGTCATCTCTGTTCTTCCCTCCCTCCCGATGTCCCCAGGTGTCAGTGAAGGGTAAGACGTCAGTGGTCTCTTTACTCCAGATGGCGTCCTACTCTGGTCTGTGTGTGTTGGTGAGGCTGCAGCCGTTCCGTGGTGGCCAGCAGGACCTGCCACTTACCCTGAAAGAGGTAGGCTATATGTGGTCTTCTGTGGCTCAGAATGGTGTTTAATATGCCAGTATAGTGGGTTAGAGTCCCGCTGGGGCCACCAATATCAAAAATGAATGGGCTCACTATTAGGGCTGGGAATTGCCAGGGGACCTCACGATATGACCTCACCATACATATTATCACCGTACTGAGGGACCATACCGTACTGAGGGACCTCACCATACCGTACTGAGGGACCATACCGTACTGAGGGACCTCACCATACATATTATCACCGTACTGAGGGACCATACCGTACTGAGGGACCATACCGTACTGAGGAACCTCACCATACCATATTATCACCATACTGAGGGACCACACCGTACCATATTATCACCATACTGAGGGACCGTACCATATTATCACCATACTGAGGGACCATACCATATTATCACCATACTGAGGGACCTCACCATACCATATTATCACCATACTGGGGGACCACACCGTACCATATTATCACCATACTGGGGGACCACACCGTACCATATTATCACCATACTGAGGGACCATACCATATTATCACCATACTGAGGGACCATACCATATTATCACCATACTGAGGGACCGTACCATATTATCACCATACTGAGGGACCGTACCATATTATCACCATACTGAGGGACCGTACCATATTATCACCATACTGAGGGACCTCACCATACTTGGGTACCGATATGATATTGCGTTTCTCACGATTCTAGATGTATTGTGATTTTTATTATGAATCGACGGTCCAAACGTATTGCTCACCAAATGTCTGCTGCAGAGGGACAAGAGAGCCACGAGTAAACCAGTTTTGATCCATCGTGGAAATAGAAGTGCCCCTTTGAAACAAATTGGCTCCCTGTTTTTAAAAAGATGGAGAACAAGCTATTAAGGAAAAACATTGTCGTTTTGGTACAGCCAACTAACGCAAAAATTTAATATTGTAAAAACACTACATCAAAATAAATATATATACATGCATACATTACATTACATGGCCTTCAAATCAGTGTATTTGGCTCGTTTCAGCTACACCTGTTGCTGACAGGTGTATAAAATGGGAGTACAAAGTCATGCAATCTCCACAGACAAACATTGGCAGTAGAATGGCCCTTACTGAAGAGCTCAGTGACCTTTCAACGTGGCGCCGTCATACGATGCCGCCTTTCCAGCAAGTCGGTTTGTCAAATATCTGCCCACAGAACGTGACCGCTGAAGCGTCTTAACACGTACAAACCGTCTGTCCTCGGTTGCAACACTCACTACCGAGTTCCAAACTGCCTCTGGAAGCAACGTCAGCACAATAACTGTTTGTCAGGTGCTTTGTGAAATGGGTTTCCATGGCCGAGCAGCCGCACACAAGCCTAAGATCACCATGCACAATGCCAAACGTTGGCTGGAGTGGTGTAAAGCTTGCCCGAAATTGGATTCTGGAGCAGTGGAAACGCGTTCTCTGGAGTGATGAATCACGCTTCACCATCTGACAGTCTAATCTGGGTTTGGCGGATGCCAGGAGAACGTTACCTGCCCGAATGCATACTGCCAACTGTAAAGTTTGGTGGAGGAGGAATAATGGTCTGGGGCTGTTTTTCATGGTTCGGGCCCCTTAGTTCCAGTGAAGGGAAATCTTAACGCTTCAGCATACAATGACATTCTAGACAATCATGTGCTTCTAACTTTGTGGCACCAGTTTGGGGAAGGCCCTTTCCTGTTTCAGCATGACAATGCCCCCGTGCACAAGCGAGGTCCATACAGAAATGGTTTGTAGAGATTGGTGTGGAAGAACTTGACTGGCCTGCACAGAGCCCTGACCTTAACCCCATCGAACACCCCAACATCTAGTGGAAAGCCTTCCCAGAAGAGTGGAGGCTGTTATAGCAGCAAAAGGGGGGAACCAACTCCATATTAATGCCCATGATTTTGGCATGTGATGTTGGACGAGCAGCTGTCCACAGTCTTTTATATAGACTTCCCCCTTCCCTACTCATATGGGGTCAGTAGCCTAGTGGTTAGAGCGTTGGGCTTGTAACCGGAGGGTTGCAAGTTCGAATCCCGGAGCTGACAAGGTAAAAATCTGTCGTTCTGCCCCTGAACAACGCAGTTAACCCACTGTTCCCCAGGTGCGAAGACGTGGATGTCGATTAAGGCAGGCCTCCGCACCGCTCTGATTCAGAGGGGTTGGGTTAAATGCGCAAGACACATTTCAGTCGAAGGCATTCGGTTGTACAACTGACTAATAATGGTGACTTTGACTCACTGTTGTGGCGTTTGATGGCTTGCATTGTTATTATGTTGTGTTCTTTTTATATGTAGGTCCTCAGCGACCCTCACATCCTGAAGGTGGGTGTGGGCTGCTACGAGAATGGGAAGCGTCTGACACGAGACTACGGCCTGGCGCTGGGGTGTACTGTGGACTTAAGATACCTCGCGCTACGACAAAGGTACCATACTAGTTCTGTCTCTTCGAATAATCTCCCACGTAATACTGTCAGACTGTTTTGTCAGTGGTTGTCTGAGAGAAGTGTCTTCCAAGTTTTTTGGTTTTTTTTTAAATGTCACATGCACAAGTAGGGTGAAATGCCTTTCTTGCAAGCTCTAAAGCCAACAGTGCAGTAGTCGATATCAATGTAGCACTAAAAGTAGCATAAGGGAGAACCAAAACACACAGGAAATGTAAAGGAACAGGAGAAAGTAAGAAGCTATATACAGGGTCAGTTCCAGTACCATATTAACAATGTGCAGGGATACTGGAGTGATGGAGGTAGATATGTATAGGGGTAAGGGGACTAAGTGTCTTGATATATGATAAACAGAGTAGCAGCAGTGTACAGGGCATTCGGAACGTATTCAGACCCCTTGACTTTTTCCACATTTTGTTACATTACAGCCTTATTCTAAAATTGATTAAATCGTTTTTCCCCCCCCTCAATCTGCACACAGTAACCCATAATGACAAAGCCAAAACAGGTTTTTGCACATGTATTAAACTGAAATATCACATTTACATAAGTATTCAGACCCTTTACTCAGTACTTAGTTGAAGAACCTTTGGCAGTGATTACAGCCTCAAGTCTTCTTGGGTATGACGCTACAAGCTTGGCACACCTGTATTTGGCGAGTTTCTCCCATTCTTCTCTGCAGATCCTCTCAAGCTCTGTCAGGTTGGATGGGGAGCGTTGCTGCACAGCTATTTTCATGGCTCTCCAGAGATGTTAGATCGGGTTCAAGTCCGGGCTCTGGCTGGGCCACTCAAGGACATTGAGACTTGTCAGAAGCCACTCCTGCGTTGCCTTGGCTGTGTGCTTAGGGTCGTTGTCCTGTTGGAAGGTGAACCTTCACCTCAGTCTGAGGTCCTGAGGGCTGGAGCAGGTTTTCATCAAAGATCTCTCTGTACTTTGCTCTGTTCATCTTTGCCTCGATCCTGACTAGTCTCCCAGTCCCTGCTGCTGATAAAACATCCCCAAAGCATGATGCTGCCACCACCATGCTTCACTGTAGGGATGGTGCCAGGTTTCTTCCAAATCTGACGCTTGGCATTCAGGCCAAAGAGTTCAATCTTGGTTTCATCAGATCACAGAATATTGTTTATCATGGTTGGAGAGTCCTTTAGGTGTCTTTTGGCAAACTCCAAGCGGGCTGTCGTGCCATTTACTGAGGAGTGGCTTCCATCTGGCCACTCTACTATAAAGGCCTGATTTGGTGGAGTGCTGCGGAGATGTTTGTCCTTCTGGAAGGTTCTCCCATCTCCACTGAGGAACTCTGGAGCTCTGTCAGAGTGACCATCGGGTTCTTGGTCACCTCCCTGACCAAGGCCCTTCTCTCCCTAGATCTGTGTCTCGACATAATCATGTCTCTGAGCTCTACGGACAATTCCTTCAACCTCATGGCTTGGTTTTTGCTCGGACATGCACTGTCAACCGTGGGACCTTACATGGACAGGTGTGTGCCTTTTCCAAATCATGTCCAGTCAATTGAATTTACCACAGGTGGACTCCAGTTGTAGAAACATCTCAAGGATAATCAATAGAAACAGGATGCACCTGAGTTCAATAGTCTCATCAAAAGTTCTGAGTACTTATGGAAATAAGGTATTTCTGTTGAATTTAATACATTTGCAAAACAGGTTCAGAATGTTTTCACTTTGTCATTATGGGTTGTGTGTAAACTGAGGAAAACAATTAATTTAATACCTTTTTAGAATAAGGCTGTAACGTAATTTAATGTGGAAGAATTCAAAGGGGTCTGAATACTTTGCGGTGGAACTGCATACGAGTGCCTTCAGGAAGTCTTCATACCCGTTGACTTATTCCACATTTTTGTTACAGCCTGAATTCAAAATTGATTGAATACATTTTCTCACCCATCTACATACATTACAAACACATGTTTCACTTTGTCATTATGGGGTAAACATTTTTACCCTTCCCCCAATTTTGTGACATCCAATTGGTCGCTTAGTCTTGTCCCATCGCTGCAACTCCCCTACGGACTCGGGAGAGGCGAAGGTCGAGAGCCGTGCGTCCTCCAAAAACACGACCCAGCCGAGCCGCACTGCTTCTTGACAAACTGCTCGCTTTAACCCGGAAGCCAGCCGCACCAATGTGTCGGAGGAAACACCGTCCAACTGGTGACCGAAAGTTGGCGTGCACTGTGTCCAGCCCGCCACAAGGAGTCACTAGAGCACGCTGGGACAAGGACAACCCAGCCGGCCATTCACGACTGTGCACGTGTGTTTGGACCATTTTTAAGTCTTTTTAGTGATTTTGACACCAAGGAACTTGAAGCTCTCGACCTGCTCCACTGAACCCTGTCGATGTGGATGGCGGCGTGCTCACCCCCCTGTTTCCTGTAGTCTACGATCAGCTCCTTGGTCTTACTGATGCTGAGAGAGAGGGAGAGAGGTTGTTGTCCTGGCAACACACTGCCAGGTCTCTCTGACCTCCCTATACGCTATCAGTGTTGGAGTCGTTCGTGGCCACTGTGTGTGTGTGTGTGTGTGTGTGTGTTCCTAGTCTATGTGTTTCTGTGCAGGAAGGTCGCGTTGAATAACGGTCTGAGTCTGAAGTCTCTGGCAGCTGACCTGCTCAACATCTCTCTGGAGAAATCCTTGGAGCTGCGCTGTAGTGACTGGGAGGCTGACCAGCTGACCCTACAACAGGTACACTACACTGCTGGTGTTAGTTTATACTGGATGGGACAAGTCGTTAGAATGTGGACACTACACTTACCTGCTGGTGTTAGTTTATACAGGATGGGACACGTCGTTAGAACGTGGACACTACACTTACGTGCTGGTGTTAGTTTATACAGGATGGACACGTCGTTACAATGTGGACACTACACTTACCTGCTGGTGTTAGTTCATACAGGATGGGACACGTCGTTACAATGTGGACACTACACTTACCTGCTGGTGTTAGTTCATACAGGATGCACATGTCATTACTGCATGTTGAAGATCACCTTTTGTTATAGAAATTTTGTTCTCAATGTTCACAAACTGAACATCAATTAAACAAACTCTGTCTGTTACCCAGTAGTTGTAAGATACTGGTTGAAATAAGACAAACAGAAGCCCAGAATACAATGGTCAATTGTAAATGGTTTAATTCAGGAGAGCTCTCTCCTCTAAAAGGTGTACAGTCTTTTATATGGTACAATGTTGAAACAAGATACAAGATACAAAATTCCCACCTCTCCCCCCACCCTCTCCAAGAACATAGTCTCTTCCCACAGCCTTATCACAATCTTTGCAAATAAGTCAAACACAAATGCCCCTCCACCCTTTAGGTAATGTCTGTCAGAGGCCTCCTGTATTGGTACAAGCCCACCACACATCAGTTATAGAATCTAAGGTTTAGAATTTTCTCCTATACTTCTGAACCCAAATCAGTCACATTAACAGACATCCATTGAGATCCACTACAGGACCTGGGTCTTTCGTGAAGTTGGTCTCTACCGACTGGATTAATAAACAGGAAAACATCGTGTCCATAATCATCAGCATAAGCCCAATACTTTCATTCCGTGTCTATTTCTGTGACTTTAGAGGGTTACTACTACATTTACTCTACATTATTAATATCCAAACTTTGTTTAAAACTCCATCGGGATCACTTTCCATTCACATACCCCAGTCCCCAAATATGTTTATTTACCTAGGCCAGGAACAAGATGAAGTGGGTCCCTAACAGAAATATAAAGGTATCACACAGTTCTGAATAATCTTATACAATTTATTATGCACCCATATCCCTGCTATATTAGGGAAATGTTTAATATTTACTTAAATCTCACATCATCGCCTATTTGGACTCCTTCTTTATATCCTTCCTATTCATGAGGGGTCGGGTATTATATAACTTGTCTTTTACTTCTTAAACTTGTCAGCAACATATAATTTATACTAGAGGTGTTGAATCAGGATTTATAAAAAAGATCATTAAAACTATGATGCAGCTCAAGGTACCCCATATCCCAAAAACCGCCAACCCTCTCCTGCCCTTAGCCAGTCTGCTAGGTACCACCCCATACTCACACCTCTAGTGAACACGCTACAGTGATGATAGGTCGGGGTAGGAAATCTTTGTTAACAGAGGTGACCCCCAGACCCTATTGGTCCAGTTCTGCTCTCCAACTCTATGTGCTCCACGGTGTTTGTATGTGTTCCTACCTTTCTGCAGTGGGTAACGTTGACCCAGGTTGCTCTTTCTGATATTCTAATGGCAAAGGCTGTGACCAACAACCTGGTAGGGACCTTCCCAACGGGGCTGCTTCCAGTCCTTTTCTTTCAGAGACTGGACCCACACCCAGTCACCAGGCTGGATCGTCACCTCTTTCTGTAGTTCTTCTGTTGGGCATAAAATCTCTGACATACAGGTGTGGTTAGCAAACAACTTCTCATGTGATCTGTTACTATCTTCCTAACTCTCATTCTAAAAGGTCTACCAAATACTTTCTCAAATGGAGATCAAAGTAATCAAAGTCATCAAAGTCACCATTATTAGTCAGTTGTACAACCAAATGCCTTCAACCGAAATGTGTCTTCCGCATTTAACCCAACCCCTCTGAATCAGAGAGGTGCGGGGGGCTGCCTTAATCGACTTCCACGTCGAGGGGAACAGTGGGTTAACTGCCTTGTTCAAGGGCAGAACGACAGATTTTTTTTCCCTTGTCAGCTCGGGGATTAGAACTTGCAACCCTCCGGTTACAAGTCCAACGCTCTAACCACTAGGCTACCTGCCGCCCTAACCCTACCTGCCGCCCTAACCCTCATCTGGGGTTATCCTAACCCTCATCTGGGGTTATCCTAACCCTCATCTGGGGTTATCCTAACCCTCATCTGGGGTTATCCTAATATCTCATTAATACTATTAGTAGACATTTTACCCAATTTCATTCTGTACTCAGGTGTGTCTATCTTAACCTACTTTTAATCGTAGAATTCATGCATTCTATAATATTGTATTAACAAAAAGAATTAAGTAATTTGTGTTGTCCAACAATCTCTACCATATCTAAGAATCATCTCTACCATATCCCTCCTGTTGATACAGGGCTCTGCCCCTGTATCAAAACACTACCATATCTAAAAATGGCTCTATCATAACAAATATCTAACTACCAATTTCTGCCTGCTGCACAGAATAGTGACTAGGTCGTGATTCAGCCTAGTAAGGCTGAATAAGGCTCTAAGCCTAGTAAGGCTCTAAGCCTAGTAAGGGTAACAACATCATACCCAGTTGTATTCGAAACATCGGAGTTCTACCTTGAAGACTCATCTACAAACATAGTAATTTCAGCGTATGGCAAAAGCAAATCAATTAGATCTGGTCTGTTAATGGCAAATCGGTCAAATCAAGCTACAATAAACGTGGGCTCCCATCAGTACCTATTAGTCATTCAAGACACAAAAGACTCCACTGTATTCAAAGAGAGGAGCAACAGGCCACTGTCTTATCCTTCTTCCCCCCTGTTTCTAGGTCAGAGCTGATGCCATGACCCCCTCCCTACAGTTCCAAAAGGAGAGGAGTAACAGCCATATCTAGGGAATGCCAAACAAAACTTCCTAATCTTCTTTCTGCGGATGGGCTGTGCGCAACCCCTCCCTCCACGGATACCCAGTCATTAATCTTCTTTCTCTTTGATACCCAATAACCCATACTCTCCCACCGTTCTAAGTAAGTCCTGACTATACCAGCAACAAGGTTCGCTGTCCCCACTGATGACCATATTGTTCTTAACTATGTGGGCCTTCATGCGCCTTTCAGTGGGTGATACAACTCTATTCAAAAGTGTCATCACATCTCTTCCCATTAGGTTAACGGAACACAACTAGGAAATTAGCACCGGTACCATTGCTCCCCCCCCCAGAAGCCTCATGAGTCAGAACAATGTTAAAATGGTTTCTGTTCCTGTGCTAGAGCCAAATCTACTGTAGCTAACTCAAATACCTAGTAATTCAGTATCTATCTTATCCTCCTCATCTTCACTGTCTGGTGATGGGCGCCTACCCGTGTGTTCAGCCCAAAACTCCCCATATACTCCTCATGGCCTCCCCCCTCCTCTTTCTACTCAAGGCGGGGGAGCCTGTCTCTGTCCCAAAACTCTCTCTATATTTCCCAAACAATATCCATATAATTTCCCAATGAGATAATAATAATCTCCCAAAGTATTAGTACAATTTGGATAGAAAATAGTGTCTCACAAAGTTTTTTATTTTTTCTACATGGAATTCTCCTGGGTTTTGTTTTTCCCCCAATTTCTAGTGAAAGTGATCAGTTTTCACCAGGAATTGTTCAACTATTCAGGGGATTTCCAAAACAGTTCTGTACAAATTAAATCCCACTTCAGTAAGACCTCCACAATGACATTGATTGTCTGTGTGTACCTGGGGGCGCGTCTTAACCCATATGTTGAAATCAAACAGAAATGTCCAAACACTTCCATGCTCCACTTAGACGTTCCTACTCATTCACCTCACACACACACACAATATTATATGGTTGGTCTCTCACTGCCATAATCATGTACAAACACTATGTTATTGTTAATAGACCAATTTCCAATCAGTACATTTGATAGCTATTATACAGTAGATTATTTCTGTTAACCATTATCTATTGTCTCCCTTAATTAACACACGTATTTGACTTCCATTTTTCCTGAAAGCAAGCACTATATTCAAACCTCCATATAATAGTTTTCCATTAAGTGGAATTTACCTTACTGTAAACTAACCAATCCCAGAGGCCCTTTCCAGTAATCCTATCAGTTTAACCTTTGCATTAGTTTAGTCAAATTCAAAACTATTAGTTAACATATGTTGGACCTTCAAAAAGTTGGTGCTGTCTTATCAGCTTGATTGTCGAACAATAGTAATGTTTTATTCATACCTTTACTTTTAAACATCCCACTAATAACTTGCTTCCAACCACTTATCTCTAACGTTTGTTACCTGTTTAATTATTTTAATTTGTTAAATATAGTTAAAACAAAGCTATTCCTGCTTTTTACAGGGAGGCACTCTAATTAATTATATCCTGCTCCCCATGTCTCAATACTTATGCATCTACTTCGAATTAGAAAAAGAGTGAAGTTTTTTTTCCTTGGGTCGCATGGTTTTTCTGCTCTATCACATAGCATAATATTTTATCAACATTGAGCGTCAAATTTAAACTTTTAGTGATGGGTCGAATGTGGCGGAATACAACGTTAATATCGAAGTTAAACTTAATATCCACTAATGAACTAGTTGATTCAAACTTTCTAAATCATAATTCCTACTATTTTTCCCACACGGCGGTCAAACGCCTAAGCTAATCGTGGCTAACTCATTTAGCTAACGTTATTTCTAGATACAAGAAAATACATCTTCAATTTACTCACCTCACAAGGCTAGTTAAGTTCCTAACTTATCATTTAAACACGTCGAATTATGGTATTTCCCATGAATTTACTTACCCCAACAATATCCAAACCAAATAGCATTAGTGAACTCTACAATTATTCTGCACTCTGGTGTATCCAATCTAGTGCTTAAATAGCCTTCCCGTTTTACACGATCCATATACTTTCCCCAACAATATTCCCCCTCTCCTTTGGTTTGTTTTTGCAATCGCGGTGATTATGTCCCTTTATACCACAATGCTTACATGGGGCCTCGCACTCCCTAGCGAAATGTCCACTTTCCTGACAATTATAAAATGTTATGTTATTCTTCCTCTCTTCCTCTCTTGCCTGCCTCTGGAGCGCCGAGAGAACTGGCAATCTGATCCGTACTTTCCATATCTGGCTTGGTTCTACCTTTTCTTTTAAACTTAATTCTAGCATCTTTCCTACATCTAGATGTCTATCAAATCCATATTTCTTTCTCCATTTTGGACCAAAATAAATGTTTCTTTTAACTCCATATAGCGCTCATCTCCCGTAAGTTCGGGAACCTCTTTTGAGGATTTACTGCCCATTGTTGATAGTCTCCTTACAGACGCCTCGGTTGGGTTTATACACATTTAAATACTCGCTTGATTATTCTATAACCCCCATCCTATGTGGATATTGTTAGATGTGCTTCTTGAGCTTCATATTGTTTTCACATCTACTTATTTGATCTCCCCTCTTAATGATCAACCTTATCCCTATGTGTTTCACACGTAATGTGTATGTCGCTACCCCCTATGTGTGTGTGTGCTAGGCTTACCCTTTATGTTCTCAATATGTGTATCTATATTAGGTCTCCATGATCTATGTGTGTAGTCCTAACGTTATCAAATTACTCGAATTATGGTTTTATGTAATATTCCCACAGCCTATGTGATATGTAATCTACTATGTGGGATTCTCCGGTCTGGAAACTTTATCTATAGAGGTGACTTTAAATCGGACATTAGGTCTCACCCGTTTACAACTATAAGCTATTTTCCAGGGGTCTTCTTGTAACCCTAGTTAACCGCCTATTTTTCTGTTTCTTGGGACTCCGTTGACGTTAATATCGTCTGTCTCTCATCTCTATTTTAGGCTTCCCTCTCCTCCTTTTTTGGACTTTAATAACCCGTGTGGCCGTCAAGGCCGGCGGTCTATAAAGTTCCTGCGTTAATAACCCGTATGGACTACAAATTAAATCCCACATCTAAGTGAGACACACATCAGTCCGGATCTATAAAGTTCCTGCGTTAATAACCCGTGTGGACTACAAATTAAATCCCACATCTAAGTGAGACACACATCAGTCCGGATCTATAAAGTTCCTGCGTTAATAACCCGTGTGGACTACAAATTAAATCCCACATCAAAGTGAGACACACATCAGTACGGATCTATAAAGTTCCTGCGTTAATAACCCGTGTGGACTACAAATTAAATCCCACATCAAAGTGAGACACACATCAGTACGGATCTATAAAGTTCCTGCGTTAATAACCCGTATGGACTACAAATTAAATCCCACATCTAAGTGAGACACACATCAGTACGGATCTATAAAGTTCCTGCGTTAATAACCCGTATGGACTACAAATTAAATCCCACATCTAAGTGAGACACACATCAGTCCGGATCTATAAAGTTCCTGCGTTAATAACCCGTATGGACTACAAATTAAATCCCACATCTAAGTGAGACACACATCAGTCCGGATCTATAAAGTTCCTGCGTTAATAACCCGTATGGACTACAAATTAAATCCCACATCTAAGTGAGACACACATCAGTCCGGATCTATAAAGTTCCTGCGTTAATAACCCGTATGGACTACAAATTAAATAAAAGATTTACTGACCTGTCTTGTAGACTGGGAAAAGCAATGTCGGTTGGATCTCGTCACTGTCTCTGTCGTGTTCCAGTCTCCCACCGGCCTGAATAAAACCTCAATTCAGAGGTCAGGTCTTTATTTCACGGATCTCTGATCCGCCCGTGCACGGTTTTCGGTGTCCACTGGAACCAGACAGAAACAGGTATTGAGATCCGGCTCAAAGGACCAAATTGTTATAGAAATTTTGTTCTCAATGTTCACAAACTGAACATCAATTAAACAAACTCTGTCTGTTACCCAGTAGTTGTAAGATACTGGTTGAAATAAGACAAACCGAAGCCCAGAATACAATGGTCAATTGTAAATGGTTTAATTCAGGAGAGCTCTCTCCTCTAAAAGGTGTACACAGTCTTTTATGTGGTACAATGTTGAAATACAAGATACAAAATTCCCACCTCTCCCCCCACCCTCTCCAAGAACATAGTCTCTTCCCACAGCCTTATCACAATCTTTGCAAATAAGTCAAACTTGGGAGGTGTTGGGAGGTTCTTCTCAAGGACGGGCCTCTCGCATGTGTCTGGTAGAATCAAAGGACTCTTTGTTCACACAGACACCCCCTAAATGAAGTCATACTTCTGCACACCAAGTTAATATCTAGACACACACACATATTAATTGGACTGTCATTTGTCTTGTAACCCTATCTCTATTGCATACATTTTCAGAATGGAATGTTCTTAGATGTACAAACATTTAGTCATAACCATAAAATCTATAACACCTTTGCAGTTGGACTGTACAGATTACTTCTCACTTGTGGTCAATATTAGCCATTCTGTGCCTTACCTTTGTTTCCTCAAACTGATCCCCTCAAACATGCAGATATCATCATCTTCTCATTAACACCCCAACCCCTCTCTCCTTCCCCTGACCTTCAGATGACCTACGCAGCCCGGGACGCACAGCTATCCATCGCCCTCTTCTTCCGCCTGCTCGGCCTCCACTCAGACACCACGCCTTCACTTGACACTGGGAGTGGCTACTCCCAGCTGGCCAATTGCTGCCAGGGGCTGGTGGACACACCCTTCAGGGGGCGGGGTGGAGGAGAGTGGGAGGATGGAGGGAAAAGCGTGGATGGAGAGAGGAGGAGGAGGGGTAGGAAGCTCCAGCAGTCTGTTTTTGAAAGCCCTGAGTCTGGGGACCAGCAAGTTCCAGACCCCAGGAGGAACAACAAGAGGAAACCGCTGGGTGTGGGCTACTCTGCCAGGTGGGTAGGGGGTGGGCTGGTCTGTACAGGTGGGGAGGGGAGTGGAGGGACGGGTGGGATGGGGAGACGGGTGGGGAGTGGAGGGACGGGTGGGGTGGGTGGGGAGTGGAGTGGAGTGGAGGGACGGGTGGGGTGGGGTTGGGAGTGGAGGGACGGGTGTATGTTGAGACTGAGCGCTGCAGCCACGTGACGTGAAGGAGAGGAGACCGAGAACAGGCGCTCACATCATGACAACTTTTTACCAGTTGCAGGTAGGCTGTTTTTAGATGGAAATATGTCTCCATTATTACAAACCCTCTTTCCATTAAACATATTAACGTGTTGCCGTCATTGTAAATAAAACTGTTCTTAACTGACTTGCCTAGTTAAATAACTAAAACATGGCCATTTAATAATTGAACTTACAATTTAATTTATCAATTTAGGGTCATGTTTACAGTTCTATTGCAATTGTGGCTCAGCTGTTAGAATTGCATTAGATTTGAAGGTAACAGTCAGATTAGGCTTCATGTTAAAAATAAATTAACTGGCCGTTGTTGACAAGCATAGGACTATAAAGTTCATATCCATATACAGGGGCGCGCAACATTGGTTTTAGAAGTGGGGGGCCATTTAAAAAAAAAAAAAAAAAAAAAAAAAATGAAATGTGTTTTAATCCAGACTGATCAACACTCCAAACAGCCTACCCGACCGGTGTCCTAAAGCACTCATTGCCTCGTTTTGTATCACCTTCCAATGACATCTGGGGGGGTGGACAAAAAATGTCGTCCCGTCCCCAGTGAAAGTTGCGCCCCCCTGTCTGTATAATTAAATATATGATTCAGTGAATTAAATTACAAACCTCATCCGCAGTAGCCTTTTCCAGCAGGCTATTGGGCAACAGAAGCACTTCTTACCTCAAAATCACCTCGCTGTTCATGTTGGATCAAATTGACAGTAATTTATCTAAGCAAGCTGCTAAATTGTTTATTTTACATCTTTCCTGGTCTACTGTAGGCTCGGGCTATAGGCTACCTGCATCTAGCTAACCAAATCATGGCGAAGTTGATTTATAATCATAAACCCAGATTTTAGAAGGCCTAGCCTAGGCCTATCGTAATGACCAATCAATCTCGCAAAATAGGCCATTTTTATCATGGTTTGTAGTCTGCCACATAATAACGGCACAATTGCCTGAAAATAGCTTAAAGGTCTTTGAAGGTTATCCAGGTGTTTCTTACGCAGGTATTTCGAGATCCTTTGTCCGACGTTCATCCCTCAAACTCTCCTGTTGGATTGATCTAGTTATTCACATGGGCATAAGGGAAGGGATTTATTTACACTCAGCAGTCAAACTATTTATTAAATTTTTTTCTAAGGGCGAATTATCCTTCCTCTTTCGACATATTCAAATTCATTTTTATCAGTCGTGTTAGCTCGCAACACTTTATTATTTTGTTGGAAAACCCACATTTAGCTTCTTACATCTTTTACAAGTTACGTCGATATTTCTTGTTGATAACGTGATGGGGGGGGGAAAAAGGGTTCATTGGCCAAATGTGGCCGTGACACTCTTGCTGCAGGGAAAACAAATTGGGCTCGGGATTTTTAGCTAGACCTGGCAACCCCCGGTTCTAAAAGTTTGCGACGCAAGTCATTTTCATGTGACCACCTTGATCACAGGCATTGTCATGGCATTCATTGAGGTACATTCATTTTCCAATGGAACGCTGCCATTACCTTGCAGCGCTGCGGTTGCAGAGGCAATTGCAGTGAGTTCTGTGGCGCGTACGTTAATTGTGATTTATAGCAACTTAATTCAGAGTAGTGAAAATAAATGGTTTGGTCATACCCGTGGTATACGGTCTGATATACCACGGCTGTCAGCCAATCCGCATTCGGGGCTTGAACCACCCAGTTTTTTATGGTAGAATAAATCAAGTGTGTTATTTTGCTATTGACTCGCGCATAGGCAACTCCAAAAGCCTGCCGGAGGCTGTGAAATATGAACGGGAGACTCGCATCCTTTGGTAAATATATAGATTGCTATTTTCTGTGGGTATCACGCTAAAGGTGGTCTGAAATAAATGCCCTATGCCTGTTCCCTACTAGGCATAGAATGTAGGCCCAGTCGTAGCTCATAGAAGGGCTTACGCCCAGGTGGTGGAAGAAGTATAATTTTACGACCAACTGGTGCAACCTACCCCCCTGGTCAGCAGTTGGAGGTTTTGCTTGTCATTGACCTTTCCTCACCGCGTTAGGGCGACTCTGAATCAGTGTAGTGACTGACCAGGCTCCCCCATCACTGTTTGCAGGAAGTCCCCTCTCTATGACAACTGCTTCCTCCATGCCCCAGATGGACAACCCCTCTGTACCTGTGACAAGAAGAAGGCCAAGTGGTACCTGGATAAAGGAATAGGAGGTACACCATACAGCACTGCCAGGCCCCAGAACCCACCGAGTATACAGCACTGCCAGGCCCCAGAACCCACCGAGTATACAGCACTGCCAGGCCCCAGAACCCACCGAGTATACAGCACTGCCAGGCCCCAGAACCCACCGAGTATACAGCACTGCCAGGCCCCAGAACCCACCGAGTATACAGCACTGCCAGGCCCCAGAACCCACCGAGTATACAGCACTGCCAGGCCCCAGAACCCACCGAGTATACAGCACTGCCAGGCCCCAGAACCCATTCTCATATGAATGAACAGTTAATTGGAATACTTTACTATCATTGTTGGTTTCATACTGTTAAATTTGGGTTTCAGAAATCAACTTTTTACAAAACTCCCCAGTTCACTTGATTTTTGAAGGTCGACACTAAATTCCTTTCTCTCTCTCATCTCTACTCTACTCTCCTCTCCGACCTCCAGTGCTGCAGAGTGAGGATCCGTTCATCGTGCGTCTGCTGTTTGAGCCGTCGGGACGTCCAGACTCCCAGCAGGACTACTACCTGACTGCCAAGGAGAACCTGTGTGTGGTGTGCGGCAAGAATGACTCCTATATTAGGTGAGGTGTGTGTGTGTGTGGTGTGGCACTAACCTAAACATTTGTTTTTATTGCAAAACGTTTTTCCATTGCCAAACACTTTGCTACGGTGTGTGTGTGCACTAATGAATACACCCCTGTTATTCATCATCCCCCCCCTCTTCTTACCCCTACAGGAAGAACATTGTTCCTCACGAGTACAGACGTCACTTCCCCACGGAGATGAAAGACCACAACTCCCATGACATCTTGCTGCTGTGCACTTCCTGTCACGCTGCCTCCAATGTCCACGATGGCTTCCTCAAGCAGCAGCTGGCTGATGAACACGCTGCCCCCCAGGTAGGAGCCGGGGGTGGTGTGTGTTTGTGGTAGGGGCCGGGTATTGAACGCCGTTTGGGTCGTTGCGTGTCAAATAAGCTTGTTGACCAATCAGCACCTAAGTATGACTGCACGTCACATAATAATTTAACGGGTTCGTTATTTTTGTACGCGTTTATTACACATTGATTACACCGTCGCTCGTATTTCATATGTCACAACGATTCATCGATACGAATGCCTTGATGCTGGTAAAGTTGTCTCTCACCCACAGTGCTGCTCATAACAGAAAGCTAGTTCATAGATAGTGTTCTTCCCCACAAAACACAGCAAAACGACAATCTGTTTCAGTAGCTGTGGTTATCTAGCTAACTATCTAGCTTTGGTGTCATCATCCAAAACGCGGTTTTGTAAACACGTCGTTCGTGGCCGGCGTGATACCCCATTTCATTGATCCCCAATCCTACGGTAAAGCTGTACAGGGCAATATGAATGTCAACACACACAATAGGTTGACTGGGGAGGTGATTTCTCACAGTCCCGCGATAAAAGCTACAACTGTAATATTCTGTGGGCGTCACTGAGTAGACTGGTAAACCTTTTCGTTGCTTCACATTCCAACCTTGTTTAACATTATCTAGTCTAAACATGGCATGATTCCACCAATTGTAACCTTCTGCGTCACTTTCAAAGAGGTACTTTTATTTTGAAGGCAAACTGCATATTCCACTATTGAGTCTAGCTTCACAACACTTAACCCGGTCCGGTCGAGCCTCACCAGCCAGATGAAACTAGCTGGCTGCTTTGGGCAACAGGGGTTAGTAGCTGCCTAGATAGTTATTTTCATCAACTTAAATGTAATTTCAATAGACGAACAACAAGTGGCCACCTAGCTAATACTTACTGACAAGGATTCCTAAATCCTTGTTGAGGATAATGAAAACTGACTGTAGTTTCTACTGGTCGTTGTTTTCAGGCTGGTTGTATTGGTGCTAGCTAGGTACCAAGCTGAAGCTAGCTACCCCAGAAGTTGAGGTCGAACAAATGATGCTTTATTACCAACGCGGTTTTGTAAACACGTCGTTCGTGGCCGGCGTGTGCTCGTTTGTAGACTGTTTCTGTACAGCTTAGACAGTGCTACTGATGGTAGTGGTGGCGCTTAGCTTGGCGCGTGCAAATTCATCACACACAACATTCTATAATAGTATTGTGTTATTTTTACGCGCATCTTTTTTTGACACGTAAAGACCCAAACGGCGTTCCATAGCCGGGAGGTGGTTGCGGTAAGGGCCCGTGGAGGTGGTTGCGGTAAGGGCCCGTGGAGGTGGTTGCGGTAAGGGCCCGTGGAGGTGGTTGCGGTAGGTTTTTAAACATATTGCTCACCATATGTCTGATGCTTAGGGACAAGGGAGTCATGAGTTTTGATCAGTCGTGAAATTCAAGTGCTGAAAACAACATGCTGTCTCACCATTTTAAACAAATGGATATTTTATTTATACTCTGACTTCGTCAAAAATGCTCAACTGTATGGATTAATTTTAACCCCCAGGGCTGTGAGGAGGGCGTGCGGCTCCTGGAGGACTCTGACCGCAGGAGGGTTCGTTCTGCAGCCCGTGCCCTCCTCACTGCGGGGGAGGGGCTCCCTGGGTCCCGGAGAGACGAGCTGCGGGAAGTCATCAGGATCTTCTTCAACGACCCCGACGGGGAGCTGACGACAGACACCCTGCAGAGTGCTGCTGGACTGGAGACACGGTGAGACTAAGGGAGAGGGGGAGGGGAAGAGGTAGGCTGGAGGACACGGTGAGAGAGCTTTTTGAGGAGCTATGAATGCCAAGGTTTTGGGTTCAATTCCCACAGGGATCACATGCACATACTCTAAATGTACTGTCATGTTGGATAACAGTCTGTGGCGCACATATTATGAACTATGAATTTTGTGATTGTTTATAAAATAAAATGTGTGACGACTGGAGTCCTTTCTTCACCTCTGTCCCCCCTCCCAGGATCTTCAATGAGAGCTATGTTCCCCACGGGCTGAAGGTGGTGCAGGCGCATGCCGAGCAGGGTCTGAAGGGGTTAATGGGCCTGGAGCGCCACTGGAGGCAGCACTTCCTGTCTACCATGACACCGCGCTACCTCCCTCCCCTCTGGTCCGTCAACCACAACCACAGCAAGTTCCTACGCAAATACGGAGAGGACCTCCTCATCCAGCTCAACTGAACAACAGTCTGCGTTTTTTAGCCTGAAAGGCCAGGCAGTTTGGCATGACATGGAGTCTAATGACATGGATTGGTTCTCAGGCTCTCTTTCTCTCTCTCTATTTATCCATCCGCTTCTCTGGCTCACCATTTAGTAGTTAAAACCGAAGCGACATTATCCACACTGGAGCCCAGAGAGCTGACTGACCGACTACAGTGTCACCTCCGGCTGTGACGAGGCAGTCTGTCATCCTGTTCCTATATGGTGGCATACATGTTCCGAGTGCCAGACACAGAGACTCGGATAGACTAATGGACCTCTCTTGAACTCAAACAACCCCTACAGGCCCTCCAATGAACTGGAGCCAGAGACTAGCAGAGACATTGGCTGAAATGGTATCCCTATTCTATATAAAGGGCAGTACTTTAGACCAGGGCCCACAGGGGTGCATCATGTAGTGTCTAGAGCCATTTCAGATACGGCCTAGCTGGAGCCTGAGGAGATGGGCAGACTGCCTTGGTTCTGACAGGTAAAGGAAGTCCGTATCAACAACACCATCCTGATCCAATGCTGCAGGATTTATGATGAAATTATTTTGCATATGGACATTTTTTTAACCAACACTGTGGTTTGGTTTCCCAGACAGATTGACTAGACCTGGTCTAAAAATCCATTTAAATGGAGATTCTCTCCAGGACTAGATTCAATCTGGGACCAGGAAACCAGCCCTATGTATATCAATATATAAAAATGTGAAATGTGGTTTTCACCAATTTCAGAAAATCATGTATTTTAGACTACGCTGAAACCTGCTCTTAATTCTCATTAAATATCAATTATAATTTTCCCTTGCAGGTTTTCAGCCCTAATGATAATTCCTATGCATTTGTGTATGTGCAGAAATCAACGGTTTGCTCTGCAAAGGTAACTTTAATTCGACAACACGATTTTGAGGTGCCCATTTATTGTCTCTTCTTCAATAGATCAGACATTATTATGACGACCAGCCATTGGCTGCGTCACAAATGGCACCACTTCTGAACAGGACCCATAAGGCAGTGCGTTATGTAGCGATTAAGGCCATTCTCAGGTTCAGTAGGACAATGTCGAGCGTGGAACGGTTGGCTTGGCGACGTGACATCACTTCCTCCTGTACTGTCTGGATGCATCCCAAATTGCACCCTATTCTCTACATGGTGCACTACTTTTACATCAGAGCCCTTTTGGGTAGTGCACTAAATGGGATACATCCCAAATTGCACCCTATTCACTATGTTGGTCATGGATGTGTTCTCTCTCTCTCTCTCTAATCAGGACACCTCATGTCACATGTTTTAATGTGACTCTTCCCCTCATTAGAAGAGACTAAAATCAGGACACATCTTCATTCCTCTACAACAGTTCCATTCCAACCTCCTTTCCCCCTCCTAATCATTTCGCATTGAGATAAGGACCAGCTTGTATGTGTAGGTAGCCTGAGACCAGCTTGTATGTATAGGTAGCCTGAGAGTGACTAGCTTCATTGGTTAGTAAAGAATAATGGCCTTCATGAACAGAGCAGCTAACCTGTTAACGCGCACAGAGCAGCTAACCTGTTAACGCGCACAGAGCAGCTAACCTGTTTGCAAAGCAGAGATTTTCATGTTCTTGAGCATGACGACAATTGCGTTTTTGATTAAATTGAGAAGTGTTTAACTTACAGAAACCAGCAGCTTTTTGTTTTATGTACATTTGCCCAGATGTAACCCCCATAGAAGCTGTTCTGTTTCCCCTAAATAATGTCAAATAAAAGATCAGATTTGTCTACTCGTGAGACTGGTTTTGATTATTGAGAGGGGATGGATTGTAGTGTTGTCGTGGAAAATTCTTTGTGAGAGACTTTGATTGTTTGAAGAAATAACAATCTTTAATTATCGATTTTAAGAATTGCAATGAAGCTGATCAATGACCACCCATCGTTGATCGTTTGATAACCCAACCTTACAGAGGATTTTTTTATATTTTTTATATAGCTGACACTAAAAATGCTTAGTCATGGCTGGTTCCACCCTTCCCCGGCAGCTCGGGGCATCACAAGCTATCTTGGGTTCATCTTGTGAGTTACGTGCACCAGGTGTTGTTTCTCAGACGCCAAAATGATTAGAAACAACGAGGGGTTTGTTCTACTCCTCCAGGCTATCTCGATCTCGGGTCACAAACACCAACTCATTCTATGGAATGCAGGCTGTAGGTTCAGTCACCAAGCCATCACAAATCAATTGCTAGCGCCGAGGCCCAACTCGGTCACACTCTCACAGATGAGAGTACTGAGAAACGTTATTCGATGCATAAACAGTATAACATAATCTTGTAATTTTTCTACCATAGTGTTCAGTTAAATGCATTGCCTCTACTTCTGTCTACATGTTTTATATCAAGAATGAGATGGGGAAAACCACCATCAGTTCAGTTGAACAAGAGAAACACAAAATGAACACTTTGTTTTAATACAAAATCATTTTAATCGGCTGTAAAAATGTTGTACAAAAGCGTTGTCCTTTTACATTTCGTAAATGAACGAATCGCTTCTCATGTCGTTCAGCTCCAAGGAGTCTTTAGTTGGATGTTGTCAGTATTAATGAAGTTCTTTTACAATCCAGTGTTGTGGTGTTAAGGCCTCTTGATATTGCCATTAAAACAATCTGTTAGTCGAATGGTTTCTGTCTTTTTGTTGAATCAGTGTATAACACGGGCTGTCTCAAATTACACCCTTCCTGTACAGTGCTCTACTTTTGACCAGGGCCTTATGAGCTGTCCAATCACACCCTCTAGTTTCACAGTTCAGTCAAAACAACAAAATACATTACAAAATGGCTCAACAAGCAGAAGTTCCCTCATTCGCCCAAATGTTCTTCAATTCAAACTGTACATTTTTGATTGGTTCAGTGCCGCTCAGACGTAATAGTGGAATGTTTTGTTACGTTCGGCTGGAAATATGCTATGTATTCTGAACAAAAATATAAAACGAATTTACTTTACTTTATATATGGAAATCAGTCAAATTGAAATAAATTCATTAGGCCCTAATCTATGGTTTTCATATGACTGGGCAGGGGCACAGCCATGGATGGGCCTTGGAGGGCATAGGCCCACCCACATGGGGAGCTAGGCCCAGCCAATCAGAATGAATTTCTCTCCAACAAAATACATTTATTTAAGACAGAAATACTCCGGCATACGGAACATTTTCTGGGATCTTTTTGTTCCAGCTCATTAAACATGAGACCTACACTTTACATGTTGCGTTTTTGATATTTTTGGTCGGTATAGAACGTGCCGCCGACATGTAGAATCACATCAGCTCTATAAGATGGCATATACTGAACAAGCCTTGGATCAATCAATCGCCCGTGTTGGTATAAACAAGCCTTGGATCAATCAATCGCCCGTGTTGGTATAAACAAGCCTTGGATCAATCAATCGCCGTGTTGGTATAAACAAGCCTTGGATCAATCAATCGCCCGTGTTGGTATAAACAAGCCTTGGATCAATCAATCGCCCGTGTTGGTATAAACAAGCCTTGGATCAATCAATCGCCCGTGTTGGTATAAACAAGCCTTGGATCAATCAATCGCCCGTGTTGGTATAAACAAGCCTTGGATCAATCAATCGCCCGTGTTGGTATCACTATGAACTACTGAATTATCGCCTTGCCTAGCAGCACTGTACTATCCACACTATCACTGCGTACCAGAATTCACATTTTGTTCAATACAGTAGAACTGTGTGTATGATTTTTAAAACCCTGAACTACCAAAAGGTGACTCTCCCAATGTGTCTTAAATGGTTTCCGGAGTAGAGTTTCCACATAGAAATGTGTTGCTTTCCTTTCACATATCCAGTGTGCTCAGTCTAGTGGACATGCACAGGAGTAATTGGTAGACATCTTAAAAAGACAAGAATATCTCAACTTTTTAAAAAGAAAAGTATTGAAAATGTGCAACACTTCACATTAATTTAGCCTTTTTTTTTTAACATGAATGATAGATTGTCAAGTGTACAAGCCAAACAGCGACTGCTTTTACGGGGTTTTTTTTTTTTCTCTTCACATTTGTGTCTTCCCTTGAAGAAGTAATTCTTCAGCCTTGAACATAAACAGCCTAAATTCAGGGTAATATATAAAACTGATGATTTTCCTAGATTTTTTTTTTTTTTTTTTTTTGGTCCAAGGCTGGTAGATGCAGGTGAGCTCCAGTCAGGCTCGGGTGCCTTGGAGGGTAATGTGGTGTGTTAGGAGGCCAGGTATAGGGATGCGTCCCAAATGGCATCCTAACATCCCTAGTTTTGATAGGGAATAAGGGTGTCATTTGGGACGTACGTGGAGACCTTGTAAACCTCTCACTAAACACTACAGAACCCTCGCATAGAAACCCCTCTCCTCTTATTGCTTGCTTGTTAAGAAGTTTGGGATCTGTTCTCGTCTTTTAACCCCCCCCCTAAAAAAAGAAACAAAACATTCAAATCACAGTTAGAATCCAGCGCGAATGGAAAAACGTCCATTTTTTTTGTTGTTGTTCCAAAGCAGGACTGTATCTTTCACACCCTGCGTCAGATCTTTTCGCTGTGACTCACGACAGGCTCCTGTGAATGTATGGGGATACATTCAGAGATGCAATGTTGCCATTTGCTGGTGTATTCAGGGGTGTATTCATTAGTGCACACCGCAGCAAAATGCTTTTTTTTCCGCAACAGAAAACATTTTGCAACCAAGGGGATTCTATTGGACAAAGTCAGGTAGGTGCTTCACTGTCCCCCAGCCGTTTGCTTCCGCTTGTTCGTAGTGAATACACCCCAGATGAACATAGTTTCTTTGGGGTTCAACAGTCTATCAGGTTGGGTAAACCGTTATGTTGTAGAACGAATCATCAGGTCATTCACAATGTTCCTAAAAATACTGACTCACTCAAACTCACCATCTACCTACCCCCTACACCCAGGCACAGAGATTCGCATAAAGACAACCTTCCTGCTCTTAATCAACCCAAGAATCACATTTTACACAGGTTGGCACAGATTATTGAAATAATACACTGTAGGATTTTCTTAGTAAAATAAAGCAAAAATAATAATTCACATTTAAAACGACATCTTTTTAAAAAAAAGTAATAAAATGAATAATCTCAGTCTGCTGCTCTCCTGTCTCTGTTTCTCACTGTTACTTATAGATATGATGACGGTTTGGTTACACCCAAACTACCACTGACACGGTATATCTCCTATTGAATTAGATTTAATCTCACATATACATCAAATGAAGTATCTAGAAGGCCATCTAGAAGATAACGCTTGGTGTAAATTTCTCTGCATTTCATTGTAGTGCCTAGTCTTTTACCCCTCGTCCTCGTGGCTCGGTTAAACCAGACTGAACGCTTTGGAAACAGGCTGAGTTCTTCCCCCTCACCCTCCCTCCAGGTGGTCTCCTCCTCTCAGGAGTCTCTAGAGGTTTCCTTGTAGGATGCTAGTGATGGCCTGGTCCAGTAGGGAGGCGGGGACTGCAGCCGGGCACGCCCCCTGGATCCGGGGCTGGGCTGCAGCCGTGGGACCCTGCAGGCGCTGCAGCTCCAGGATGCTGTCGATGGCACTCTGCAGGTGTTCACTGAGGGTGTTGTCCTCTGGCAGGGGGAGTTGGGGGCTGGGACTAGCCTCGGGCCTGTAGCTGGTCTGGGAAAGAGCCTGGGGCCTGTAGCTAGTTTGGGAAAGAGGCTGGGGTCTGTCGCTGGTCTGGGGAAGAGGCTGGGGTCTGTCGCTGGTCTGGGGAAGAGGCTGGGGTCTGTCGCTGGTCTGGGGAAGAGGCTGGGGCCTGTCGCTGGTCTGGGGAAGAGGCTGGGGCCTGTAGCTGTTCTGGGGAAAAGTCTGGGGCCTGAAGCTGGTCTGGGGAAGAGACTGGGGCCGGTAGCTGGTCTGGGGAAAAGGCTGGGGCCTGTAGCTGGTCTGGGGAAAAGGCTGGGGCCTGTAGCTGGTCTGGGGAAAAGGCTGGGGCCTATAGCTGGTCTGGGGAAAAGGCTGGGGCCTGTAGCTGTGCCTGTCCGCCTGGGAAGGGAGGTCCGGAAGCGTGGGCCTGAAGCGTTTCAGTTTGGGGGTACTCATCTCTCCAGGGTCTGGAGGGGGAGGCTCTAGACAGGCAGTCTGTGGGTCTAAGCTCGGCATAGTAAGGGAGTTTGGGGAACTTAGATAATGTGAACCCAGTGCTGTTGTCTGAATCTGTGCTACAGATTCCCTGCTGTCACTATGGTGACCATGTGGGACGTCCTCTACTGCTTTGGAGGGCAGGGCTCCGTTTGAAATCTCCTCATCGATTGGAGGGCAGGAGGTCCTATGGGAGGAGCCCTGCTCAGTCAGATCACCACTCCCATTGATCAGCTGGCCGGCATAGTGCCGCTTGTGACCAGAGGGGGCAGTAGAGTGCATGGTGTCACAGGCTGAGTTGTGAACCACCATCCTGGATCCAGCCTTGTGTTTGATGGTTAGCCTGAGGCCTCCGCGGCTGGTGGAGTGGTAGGTCCTGAGTCCCGGGGGTCGGTCGGACAGCCTGGTCCAAGCTGGGGGGGAGGGGGGGCTGCCAGCCCCACCCAGCCCCACACGGGATGACCCGGAGCTGGAGGACTCCGATGCATGCAGGGCCATCAGGAAGGACTCTGTGGAAGATCCAAGCATAAAGGTAGAAGGGGAGAGAACACTACACACCGGTGCATTACATAACACTGACTGACTATGTTCGCAGAAGAGCTAATTTAACTTCAAAGAAAGACTGCACCGACATTAAAAGGACATTTCTGGTTAAACATCACAGTGCTTCCCTTTTAGCCCAGCTAGCCCAATGTACCTGTACACCTGTAGGTACACTACACCTGTACCTGTAGGTACACTACACCTGTACACCTGTAGGTACACTACACCTGTACCTGTAGGTACACTACACCTGTAGGTACACTACACCTGTACACCTGTAGGTACACTACACCTGTACACCTGTAGGTACACTACACCTGTACACCTGTAGGTACACTACACCTGTACCTGTAGGTACACTACACCTGTACACCTGTACCTGTAGGTACACTACACCTGTACACCTGTAGGTACACTACACCTGTAGGTACACTACACCTGTACACCTGTAGGTACACTACACCTGTAGGTACACTACACCTGTACCAGTAGATACACTACACCTGTACACCTGTACCAGTAGATACACTACACCTGCACACCAGTAGGTACACTACACCTGCACACCAGTAGGTACACTACACCTGCACACCAGTAGGTACACTACACCGGTACACTATACCTGTACACGTACACCAGTACACCAGTAGGTACACTACACCTGTACACCTGTAGGTAAACTATACCTGTACACGTACACCAGTACACCAGTAAGTACACTACACCTGCACACCAGTAGGTACACTACACCTGTACACCTGTAGGTACACTATACCTGTACACGTACACCAGTACACCAGTAGGTACACTACACCTGTACACCAGTAGGTACACTACACCTGCACACCAGTAGGTACACTACACCTGTACAGCAGTAGGTACACTACACCTGTACCTATACACCAGTAGGTACACTACCCCTGTACCTGTACACCTGTACCTGTACCAGTAGGTACACTATATCTGTACATATACACCAGTAGGTACACTACACTTGTACCTGTACACCTGTAGGTACACTATACCTGTACACCTGTAGGTACACTATATCTGTACATATACACCAGAAGGTACACTACACTTGTACCTGTACACCTGTAGGTACACTATACCTGTACACGTACACCAGTACACCAGTAGGTACACTACACCTGTACACCTGTACCTGTAGGTGCACTACACCTGCACACCAGTAGGTACACTACACCTGTACCTGTAGGTACACTACACCTGTACCTGTAGGTACACTACACCTGTACACCAGTACACCAGTAGGTACACTACACCTGTACACCAGTAGGTACACTACACCTGTACACCTGTAGGTACACTACACCTGTAGGTACACTACACCTGTACACCTGTAGGTACACTACACCTGTACACCTGTAGGTACACTACACCTGTACACCTGTAGATACACTACACCTGTACACCTGTAGGTACACTACACCTGTAGGTACACTACACCTGTACACCTGTAGGTACACTACACCTGTACACCTGTAGGTACACTACACCTGTAGGTACACTACACCTGTACACCTGTAGGTACACTACACCTGTACACCTGTAGGTACACTACACCTGTACACCATTACACACACTACACCTGTACCTGTACTAGTAGGTACACTACACCTGTACACCTGTAGATACACTACACCTGTACACCTGTAGGTACACTACACCTGTAGGTACACTACACCTGTACACCTGTAGGTACACTACACCTGTTCACCAGTAGGTACACTACACCTGCACACCAGTAGGTACACTACACCTGTACACCAGTACACCAGTAGGTACACTACACCTGCACACCAGTAGGTACACTACACCTGTACCTATACACCAGTAGGTACACTACCCCTGTACCTGTATGTACACTACACCTGTACACCAGTACACACACTACACCTGTACCTGTAGGTACACTATACCTGTACATATACACCAGTAGGTACACTACACCTGTACCTGTACACCTGTAGGTACACTATACCTGTACACGTACACCTGTACACCATTACACACACTACACCAGTACACCAGTAGGTCTACTACACCTGTACACCTGTAGGTACACTACACCTGTACACCTGTAGGTACACTACACCTGTACACCTGTAGGTACACTACACCTGTACACCTGTAGGTACACTACACCTGTACACCTGTAGATACACTACACCTGTACACCTGTAGGTACACTACACCTGTACACCAGTAGGTACACTACACCTGTACACCTGTAGGTACACTACACCTGTACACCTGTAGGTACACTACACCTGTACACCTGTAGGTACACTACACCTGTACACCAGTAGGTACACTACACCTGTACACCTGTAGGTACACTACACCTGTACACCTGTAGATACACTACACCTGTACACCTGTAGGTACACTACACCTGTACACCTGTAGATACACTACACCTGTACACCTGTAGGTACACTACACCTGTACACCTGTAGGTACACTACACCTGTAGGTACACTACACCTGTACACCAGTAGGTACACTACACCTGTACACCTGTAGATACACTACACCTGTACACCTGTAGGTACACTACACCTGTACACCTGTAGGTACACTACACCTGTAGGTACACTACACCTGTACACCTGTAGGTACACTACACCTGCACCTGTAAACCAGTAGGTACACTACACCTGTACACCTGTAGGTACACTACACCTGTACACCAGTAGGTACACTACACCTGTACACATGTAGGTACACTACACCTGTACACCTGTAGGTACACTACACCTGTACACCTGTAGGTACACTACACCTGTACACCAGTAGGTACACTATACCTGTACACCTGTAGGTACACTACACCTGTACACCTGTAGGTACACTACACCTGTACACTTGTAGGTACACTACACCTGTACACCTGTAGGTACACTACACCTGTACACCTGTAGGTACACTACACCTGTACACCTGTAGGTACACTACACCTGTACACCTGTAGGTACACTACACCTGTACACCTGTAGGTACACTACACCTGTACACCAGTAGGTACACTATACCTGTACACCTGTAGGTACACTACACCTGTACACCTGTAGGTACACTACACCTGTACACCTGTAGGTACACTACACCTGTACACCTGTAGATACACTACACCTGTACACCTGTAGATACACTACACCTGTACACCTGTAGGTACACTACACCTGTAGGTACACTACACCTGTACACCTGTAGGTACACTACACCTGCACCTGTAAACCAGTAGGTACACTACATGACCAAAAGTATGTGGACACCGGTTCTTTGAACATCTCATTCCAAAATCATGGGCATTAATATGGAGTTGGTCCCCCCTTTGCTGCTATAACAGCCTCCACTCTTCTGGGAAGGCTTTCCACGAGATGTTGGAACATTGCTGCAGGGACTTGCTTCCGTTCAGCCACAAGAGCATTAGTGAGGTCGGGCACTGATGTTGGGTGATTAGGCCTGACTCACATTCGGCTTTCCAATTAATCTCAAAGGTGTGTGATGGGGTTGAGGTCAGGGCTCTGTGCAGGCCAGTCAAGTTCTTCCACACTTATCTCAATAAACTATTTCTGTATTGACCTCACTTTGTGCACAGGGGCATTATCTTGCTGAAACAGGAAAGGGCCTTCCCCAAACTGTTGCCACAAAGTTTGAGGCACAGAATTGTTTAGAATGTCATTATATGCTGTAGTGTTAAGATTTCCCTTCACTGGAACTAAGGAGCTCGAACAATGAAAAACCGCCCCATACCATTATTCCTCCTCCACCAAACTTTACAGTTGGCACTATGCATTGGGGCAGGTAGTGTTCTCCTGGCATCCACTAAACCCCATTCTGTGAGCTTGTGTGGCCTACCACTTCGCGGCTGAGCCGTTGTTGCTCCTAGACGTTTCCACTTCAGTTGACCGGGGCAGCTCTTGCAGGGCAGAAATTTGAAGAACTGACTTGATGGAAAGGTGGTGTCCTATGACAGTGCCACGTTGAAAGTGACTGAGCTCTTCAGTAAGACCATTCTACTGCTAATGTTTGTCTATGGAGATTGCATGGCTGTGTGCTCGATTTCATACACCTGTCGGCAACGGGTGTGGCTGAAATAGCCAAATCCACTAATTTGAAGAGGTGTCCACATACTGCTGTATATATAGTGCATCTCCACTCCCCCACGGCACTAACCTGGGTCTCTACGGGCCCTGTGTCGGTCCTCCCCCAGGGAAAACCTCTCTGATTGGAGGAACAGACGATCCAGCATTACCATCTCTGCCGACGGCATCACCTGCTGTTGATATTGGGGGACATTGGTACATACAGTGTGTGTGATAGAGTGCCTTCTGTAATTATTGGGACGGTGAAGCATTGTTTTCTTATTTTGGCTCTAAACTCAAGTTTTGGATTTGAAATGAACCAATGACTAGGAGTGCAGACTGTCCGATTTAAATGGGAGGGTATTTTTATCCATATCAGGTGAACAGTTTAGAAATTATAGCACTTTTTGTACATAGTCCCCCCATTTTATGGGACCAAAAGTATTGGGCCAAATTCCATTATACGTGTATTAAAGTAGTCAAAAGTTAATGTATTTGTTCCCATATTCACAGCATACAATAATTATAACAAGCTTTTGACTCTACAAAAAAATATTGGATGTATTTTCTATTTGTTTAGGTTGTGTTTCAGATTATTTTATGCCCAATAGAAACGAATGGTAAATAATGTATTGTGGAGTCACTTTTATTATAAATAATAATATAATGTTTCTAAAACACTTCTACATTAATGTAGATACTACCATGATTACAGATAATCCTGAATGAATCTGGAATAATGAGTGAGACAGTTGCGGATGCACAAATATCATACCCACCCACCCCAATTGCTAACGTTCCTTGATATTGTAATGATGAGAGGTTAGCATGTCTTAGGGGTATGATATTTGTGCGTCTGTAACTTTCTCACTCACTATTATTCACGATTCATTCAGGCTTATCCGTAATCATGGTAGTATCTACATTAATGTAGAAGTCTTATCTACAATAAAGTGACTACAAAATGATACATTATTTACCATTCATTTCTATTGGGCACAAAATAATCGGAAACTTATATATGTGCTTATAAAGCATCAGCAGCTTTTGTATTGTCCATGTATCAGTGAAAATTGACACTGTGTTTTCCGAATAGCATCACCAAGCAGTAGCATATCAAATTTAAAACAGCAGTGGTCCTAGAACTGACCCTTGAGGAACTCCAAAACTCCAAAACGTATAATTGTCAGAGGAATTTCCATCCATAAAAGCAAAATACAGAAGAAAACAAATGAGAACTTTAGCAAAGACAGTTGCGATATGGTTTAATAGGGAAAAAAATGGAAATATAGATGTGTGAGTGCAGTGGCATACCAGTGCCTCCCCCAGCAGTAGCTGTCTGTACTTGTTGAGCATGTCCTTGGTGCGTTTCAGTAAGAACCCTGACACAGTGTCAAACTGCTTGTCCACTGCAGAGAGAGGGGGACACGTCAATAATCATACATACAGAGGCTGATAATGGCATGTAGAACTACATTTCCCATCAAGCCCCCTGCCTTTACTACATTCCTAGAAAAAAAGGTTATATCTACAACATAATAGGGTTGCTTGGCTGTCCCCATGGGATAACTTTTTGAGGAACCCTTTTGGGTTCCAGTTAAAACCTTTTTGTGTTCCAGTTAAAACCCTTTTGGAACCCTTTTTTTCTAAGAGTGTACTGACAGTCTACAGAGTGAATTAAAACCGGTGTTCTGACCTAAGTTGAAGTCGTCCTGACTAGGCAGGTGTCCGGCACAGGTGTGGTATGGTAACAGGTGTGTCACAGCCTCCCCCAATGAGGAGAAGGGGGAACAGATGTAAGGGCTCTGGACCGGTCCCTGGTCCTGACACAGCTGCTGCTGGAGCCTGAGGATGACATCACAGACACTAGTTTAAGGTTCAAAACGTAAAGCCACCAGAGGATGGTGAATGCTCCTAAAGCCATTTTAACGACTGAAGCCCTTTATCTACTTCCCCAGAGTCCGATGAACTCATGGATACCATTTGTATGTCTCTGTGTCAAATACGAAGGAAGGTAGAGGTAGTTTCATGAACAAATGCTAACTAGCGTTTGCGCAATGACTTCATTGCAAAACTGCAGGGTATCTATCCTTCTTTCACACCTCAGACACTTGTTTGGTACTGCACTTCATCATCACGCAATAACGACGTCGTCAACATCAGAGAGAGACAACCTGACGTGTTCTGCTTCTCACCTGCACATTGCTTCAGTCAGTCTCTGCTCTCTCTCCTTCGCCACAGGACCGGCCACCTGGTATGGGGAAGATATGACCTTAGGATTACTGGAGATTGAAGAATCTGAGTAGAATGACAGGTATAGTGGTTTCAGAATCTGAGTAGAATGACGGGTATAGTGGTTTCAGAATCTGAGTAGAATGAAGAGTATCGTGGTTTCAGAATCTGAGTAGAATGACAGGTATAGTGGTTTCAGAATCTGAGTAGAATGACAGGTATAGTGGTTTCAGAATCTGAGTAGAATGAAGAGTATCGTGGTTTCAGAATCTGAGTAGAATGACAGGTATAGTGGTTTCAGAATCTGAGTAGAATGACAGGTATAGTGGTTTCAGAATCTGAGTAGAATGAAGAGAATAGTGGTTTAAGAATCTGAGTAGAATGACGGGTATAGTGGTTTCAGAATCTGAGTAGAATGACGGGTATAGTGGTTTAAGTATCTGAGTAGAATGAAGAGCATAGTGGTTTCAGACCAATATGCTGGATGAAAGGCCTAGAATCTGTGAATGGCACCCTATTCCCTATATAGTGCACTTCTTTTGACCAGAGTCCTATGGCACCCTATTCCCTATATAGTGCATTTCTTTTGAACAGGGCCTCGAGGGCCAAAAGCAGGGCCCATAACGCTCCGATCTAAAGTAGTTCACTATATAGGGAATAGGGTGCCATAGGACTCTGGTCAAAAGTAGTGCAGTATATAGGGAATAGGGTGCCATAGGACTCTGGTCAAAAGTAGTGCACTATATAGGGAATAGGGTGCCATAGGGCTCTGGTCAAAAGTAGTTCACTATATAGGGAATAGGGTGCCATAGGACTCTGGTCAAAAGTAGTGCAGTATATAGGGAATAGGGTGCCATAGGGCTCTGGTCAAAAGTAGTGCACTATATAGGGAATAGGGTGCCATAGGGCTCTGGTCAAAAGTAGTGCACTATATAGGGAATAGGGGTCCATTTCAAATGCAAACTTGATTGTTTCTCACCTTTGTCTTTGACTGTTGGGCTGTCTGAACTGCTCTGAGCCACTGGTCCTGCTCTCTGTGGGCTTGGGGCCCCTGGTCGTACTGTGGCTCCTGGACGGTGTGGGGCCACCGAACTGTGTTGGGCCCCTGGACTATGTGGGGGCCTGGTGGCCACTGGTGGCCCTGGGGTCTGGGAGAAGGTGGATGGACATCAAGAGTAAAGGCTTTACCCTCCACATCCATGGCCAAGGCAGCTGGTGGTTCTGAGCATTATAATACAGAAGATGATGATGGTGGTGATGTTGGTGATGATGATTATGATGGTGGGGGTGGTGGTTATGGTGGTGATGGTTGTGATGGTGATGGTTGTGATGATGGTAGTGGTGATGATGATGGCAATGGTTGTAATGGTGATGGTTGTGACGATGATGGTGATGATGATGGTTGTGATTGATGATGATGATGGTGATGATGATGATTGATGGTGATGGTGATGATGGTGATGATGATGATTGATGGTGATGATGGTTGATAATGATGATGGTTGTGATGATGATGATGATGATGATGATTGATGGTGATGATGGTTGATAATGATGATGGTTGATAATGATGATGGTTGTGATGATGATGATTGTGATGGTTGTGATTGTGATGGTGATGATGATGATTGTTGTGATGATGATGATGATGATGATGTTGATGATTGTGATGGTGATGGTTGTGATGGTGATGATGATGGTTGTGATTGTGATGATGGTGATGGTTGTGATGGTGATGGTTGTGATGATGGTGATGGTTGTGATGGTTGTGATGATGGTGATGGTTGTGATGATGGTGATGGTTGTGATGGTTGTGATGGTGATGGTTGTGATGGTGATGGTTGTGATGGTTATTTTGATGATGGTGATGTTGATGATGGTGATTTTGATGGTTGTGATGGTGATGGTTGTGATGGTGATGGTTGTGATGGTTATTTTGATGATGGTGATGTTGATGATGGTGATTTTGATGATGGTGATGGTTGTAATGGTGATGGTTGTGATGTTGATGATGGTTGTGATGATGATGATTGTAATGGTGATGGTTGATGATGGTGATGGTTGTGATGGTGATGGTTGTGATGTTGATGATGGTGATGGTTGTGATGGTGATGGTGGTGATGATGGTTGTGATGGTGATGATGGTTGTGATGGTGATGGTTGTGATGGTTGTGATGGTGGTGATGATGGTTGTGATGGTGATGGTTGTGATGGTGATGGTTGTGATGATGGTGATGGTTGATGATGGTTGTGATGGTGATGGTTGTGATGGTTATGGTGATGGTTGTGATGTTGATGATGGTGATATTGATGGTGGTGATGATGGAGTGATAGTGATGATGTGTGTGAGGCAGGGAGACAGAGTGAAAGGACTGGGTTAGGAAGACTGTGAAAGGGAGTAGCATTGTTAGAATAGTTGCATGATGATTTGTATTAATACTCTGTGTGCATCCCTACTGGCACCCTAATCCCTTTATAGTGCACTACTCCCATAGGACGCTCGTCAAAAGTTGTGCACTATATAGGGAATAGGGTGCCATTTGGGTTGCAGCCTCTGTGTGGTCAGACTCACTGCTTTGCTTTGTGTGCTGTTGGACAGCATGGTGCTGGTTAGCCTGGTCAACCTCTCCATAGGAGCTGGGAGTCACACAGAGGGGGTCAGGCTGTTCTAGGAGGGGGTCAGGCTGCACTAGGAGGGGGTCAGGCTGCACTAGGAGGGGGTCAGGCTGCACTAGGAGGGGGTCAGGCTGCACTAGGAGGGGGTCAGGCTGCACTAGGAGGGGGTTAGGCTGCTGCTGAGGCACACAGACCGGTAGAGGGGAGGAGCTGGGGTTGCTGAACACTGCAGTCTGGAGCTGGGGGGAGGCGCTGACAGGCAGAGGGGAGGGGCTTCTGAAAACTGCAGTCTGGGTTTGAGGGACGGCACTTCCAGATCCAGACCCAGCCAGTCCCAGGGAGGTGGCCCCACTTGGTGGGGAAGATAAACTGTCTTGTTGGGGTGTGGACCCTAAGCCCTGCCTAGTAAGGGGTGTGCTCACTAAGCCCTGCCCATTCGGGGGTGTTCTCACTAAGCCCTGCCCAGCCGGGGGTGTGGTCCCTAAACGCTGGTCAGGTGGAGATTGGCATAGCAGGGTAAGAGAGTGGCCTGGCAGGGTAGTGTCCTCTGTCTCTGGGTGTAGTGGAGCTGGATAGGCCACCAACACACAGGGGCTGAGGGGCATCGCAGACTGGGCTCCTGCCTGTCCTAGAACTGCTGGCTGGATGGGTGGAGGGGCCTCCTCCATGTCACTGGCCACAGCGGAGACAGTGTGATCCTCCTCTGACACAGTCCCAGCCAGGACCTCAGGTGATGGGGAGGGATTGGGAGGGGTAAGCGCTTGCTATGGTAGAAATTGTGGTGCGATGAAGGAAAACAATAAGGTTATGTCATGTAAATCAAGACAATATCTTCAACATTTAATCAATAAACCTTTAAAGTGACAATCAGCATTTCAAACCCTACCCTGTTTCGGTAACAAGCTGAGGGACGGGGCTGGAGAAATGTAACCACTCAAATTCATAGAGCTATGGATGCAAGGACTGATCATCCATGATATCAAAATTATAGTTTTAACCATGTTTTGAGGATATGCATTGTTTGTTTACATGTACACTACCGTTCAAAAGTTTGGGGTCACTTAGAAATGTCCTTGTTTTTTAAAGAAAAGCACCCTTTTTGTCCATTAATATAACATCAAATTGATCAGAAATACAGTGTAGACATTGTTAATGTTGTAAATGACTATTGTAGCTGGAAACGGCAGATTTTCTATGGAATATCTACATCAGCAGCCATCACTCCTGTGTTCCAATGGCACGGTGTGTTAGCTAATCCAAGTTTATCATTTTAAAAGTTATTGATCATTAGAAAATCCTTTTGCAATTATGTTAGCACAGCTGAAAACTGTTGTTCTGATTAAAGAAGCAATAAAACTGGCCTTCTTTAGACTAGTTGAGTATCTGGAGCATCAGCATTTGTGGGTTCGATTACAGGCTCAAAATGGCCAGAAACAAATAACTTTCTTCTGAAATTCGTCAGTCTATTCTTGTTCTGAGAAATGAAGGCTATTCAATGCAAGAAATTGCCAAGAAACTGAAGATTTCGTACAACGCTGTGTACTACTCCCTTCACAGAACAGCGCAAACTGGCTCTAACCAGACTAGAAAGAGGAGTGGGAGGCCCCGGTGCACAACTGAGCAAGAGGACAAGTACAATAGTGTCTAGTTTGAGGACTTGTGAGGCGTCTGTTTTTCAAACTAGACACTCTAATGTACTTGTCCTCTTTGTTTCTAGTCTTTGTTTCTGGTCTTTGTTTCTTGCCATTTTGAGCCTGTAATTGAACCCACAAATGCTGATGCTCCAGATACTCAACTAGTCTAAAGAATGCCAAAAGGGTTTTCATATGATCAATTAGCCTAACACAACGTGCCATTGGAACACAGGAGTGATGGTTGCTGATAATGGGCCTCTGTGCGTCTATGTAGATATTCCATTTAAAAAAATCTGCCGTTTCCAGCTACAATAGTCATTTACAACATTAACAATGTCTACACTGTATTTCTGATCAATTTGATGTTATATTAATGGACTGCTTTTCTTTAAAAAACAAGGACATTTCTAAGTGACCCCAAACTTTTGAACGGTAGTGTACATTATTTACAAACAGTAAAACAAGCTGCTATTTTCAGTTTCTCGTGGGGTATGACAGTTGAACTAAGCTCATGAGGCATTTAAAGTTAAATTCTTAAAGAATCAATGGGTACATACAGTGGCAAGAAAAAGTATGTGAACCCTTTGGAAATACCTGGATTTCTGCATAAATTGGTCATCACATTTGATCTGATCTTCATCTAGGTCACAACAATAGACAAACATAGGGTGCTTAAACTAATAACACACAAACAATTATACATTTCCATGTCTTTATTGAACACATCGTGTAAACATTCACAGTGCAGGGTGGGAAAAGTATGTGAACCCTTGGATTTAATAACTGGTTGACCCTTCTTTGGTAGCAATAACCTCAACCAAAATTTTCTGTAGTTGCGGATCAGACCTGCACAACAGTCAGGAGGAATTCTGGATCGTTCCTCTTTACAAAACTGTTTCAGTTCAGCAATATTCTTGGGATGTCTGGTGTGAACTGCTCTTTTGAGGTCATGCCACAGCATCTCAATCGGGTTGAGGTCAGGACTCTGACTGGGCCACTCCAGAAGGCATATTTTCTTCTGTTGAAGACATTGTTGTTGATTTACTTCTGTGTTCTGGGTCGTTGTCCTGTTGCATCACCCAACTTCTGTTGAGCTTCAATTGGCGGACAGATAGCTTTACATTCTCCTGCAAAATGTCATGATAAACTTGGGAATTCATTTTTCCGTCGATGATAGCAAGCTGTCCAGGCCCTGAGGCAGCAAAGCAGCCCCAAACCATGATGCTCCCTCCACCATACTTTACAGTTGGGATGAGGTTTTGATGTTGGTGTGTTGTGCCTTTTTTTCTCCACACATAGTGTTTTGTGTTCCTTCCAAACAACTCAACAGTAGTTTCATCTGTCCACAGAATATTTTGCCAGTAGCGCTGTGGAACATCCAGGTGCACTTTTGCAAACTTCAGACGTGCAGCAATGTTTTTTTAGGACAGCAGTGGCTTCTTCCGTCGTGTCCTCCCATGAACACCATTCTTGTTTAGTGTTTTACGAATCGTAGACTCGTCAACAGAGATGTTAGCAAGTTCCAAAGATTTCTGTAAGTCTTTAGCTGACACTCTAGGATTCTTCTTAAACCTCATTGAGCATTCTGCGCTGTGCTCTTGCAGTCATCTTTGCATCCGGCCACTCCAAACGAGAGTAGCAACAGTGCTGAACGTTCTGTGTCTCCAATCTCGTCTCATTGATTGGACTCCAGGTTAGACTCCTGACTCCAATTAGCATTTGGAGAAGTCATTAGCCTAGGGGGTTCACATAGTTTTTCCAACCTACACTGTGAATGTTTAAATGATGTATTCAATATAGACAAGAAAAATACAATAATTTGTGTGTTATTAGTTTAAGCAGACTGTTTGTCTGTTGTGACTTAGATGAAGATCAGATCAAATGTGATGACCAATTTATGCAGAAATCCAGGTAATTCCAAAGGGTTCACATACTTTTTCTTGCCACTGTATCATTCATTTATACGTCAACAAATGGATGTAGCAACTGCAGATTGCCCCTTTAAGTCAATAAACAGTCACAATAGAGAGCATAAAGGCTGGTTGACCTGTTGTAGAAGATGAATGAAGGCCTGGGTGGGGCTGGGATCCTCTTCCACCCCTGGTTTTGTCCCTGTCTCCGTCTGGTCCAGCATGTGTTTGGGCAACGACCCAACTGGGTCCAGCAGGTGTTTGTGTAACGTCCCAACTGGGTCCAGCAGGTGTTTGGGTAACGTCCCAACTGGGTCCAGCAGGTGTTTGGGTAACGTCCCAACTGGGTCCGGCAGGTGTTTGTGCAACGTCCCAACTGGGTCCAGCAGGTGTTTGTGTAACGTCCCAACTGGGTCCAGCAGGTGTTTGTGTAACGTCCCAACTTGGTCGAGCAGGTATTTGGGTAGCATACCAGGTGGGACCAGGGCCTGTGGGGCCTCCAGCGGGGTCTGTAGGAGGGCCATTACAGGGGGAGAAGTGGACTGGAGACTGGCGGTGGAGGGTTGGAGAGAGGCATGCTGCTGGAAAAGGTGCCTTGTCGACTGAGGGGAACAACAAACTGATTAGAGAATGTTCTGCTGTACATTTGTTTTGCTAGTTCACTAGACCCACCTAGACCCAATCAGTCAACCAATCAATTAATCAATCAGTGTTGACTTCTCACCTGAGGCAGGTGTGGTGACGTCGCTTCCTCCCTCCTCTCCTCGTGGCCAGCTCTGTCAGGCAGCAACACTACAGACGCCTGCTGAACACTGATATGTCCCTCTGTTACGCCCCCTAGTGGTCTGGAGGTCTGGGGGGTGAAGGGCAGACCCTGTACTACAGCAGGAGGGGTGGTGTTGAGGATGGAAATGGAGGTCATGTGACTGTCTGGGTGGGTTGAGGTGAGCTGCATCCCAGAGCTGTTGAGGAAGACAGAGTGAAAGGGTGTAGTAGTAGTGTTGTTAAAGGGTGTAGTAGTAGTAGTAGTAGTAGTAGTAGTAGTAGTAGTAGTAGTAGTAGTAGTGTTGTTAAAGGGTGTAGTAGTAGTAGTAGTAGTGTTGTTAAAGGGTGTAGTAGTAGTAGTAGTAGTAGAGTTGTTAAAGGGTAGTGTAGTAGTAGTAGTAGTAGTAGTAGTAGTAGTAGTAGTAGTAGTAGTAGTAGTAGTAGTGTTAAAGGGTGTAGTAGTAGTAGAGTTGTTAAAGGGTGTAGTAGTAGTAGTAGTAGTAGTAGTAGTAGTAGTAGTAGTAGTAGTTTAAAGTAGAGTGTAGTAGTAGTAGTAGTAGTAGTAGTAGTAGTATTAGTAGTAGTAGTAGTGTTGTTAAAGGGTGTAGTAGTATTGTTAAAGGGTGTAGTAGTAGTAGTGTTGTTAAAGGGTGGTGTAGTAGTAGTGTTAAAGGGTGTAGTAGTAGTAGTAGTGTTGTTAAAGGGTGTAGTAGTAGTAGTGTTGTTAAAGGGTGTAGTAGTAGTAGTAGTGTTGTTAAAGGGTGTAGTAGTAGTAGTAGTGTAGTAGGGTGTAGTAGTAGTAGTGGGTAGTAAGAGTAGTGGGTGTAGTAGTAGTAGTGTTGTTAGTGTAGTAGTAGTAGTGTTGTTAAAGGGTGTAGTAGTAGTAGTAGTAGTAGTAGTGTTGTTAAAGGGTGTAGTGTAGTGTTGTTAAAGTGTAGTAGTAGTAGTAGTGTTGTTAAAGGGTGTAGTAGTAGTAGTAGTCTTGTTAAAGGGTGTAGTAGTAGTAGTAGTCTTGTTAAAGGGTGTAGTAGTAGTAGTGTTAAAGGGTGTAGTAGTAGTAGTAGTGTTGTTAAAGGGTGTAGTAGTAGTAGTAGTGTTGTTAAAGGGTGTAGTAGTAGTAGTAGTGTTGTTAAAGGGTGTAGTAGTAGTAGTGTTGTTAAAGGGTGTAGTAGTAGTAGTGTTGTTAAAGGGTGTAGTAGTAGTAGTGTTGTTAAAGGGTGTAGTAGTAGTAGTA
This sequence comes from Brachymystax lenok tsinlingensis, assembly GCA_030435695.1. Taxonomy (NCBI): domain Eukaryota; kingdom Metazoa; phylum Chordata; class Actinopteri; order Salmoniformes; family Salmonidae; genus Brachymystax; species Brachymystax lenok. The sequence continues at coordinate 42,478,799 of CM059786.1, read as the reverse complement.
GTGTTGTTAAAGGGTGTAGTAGTAGTAGTAGTGTTGTTAAAGGGTGTAGTAGTAGTAGTAGTGTTGTTAAAGGGTGTAGTAGTAGTAGTAGTGTTGTTAAAGGGTGTAGTAGTAGTAGTGTTGTTAAAGGGTGTAGTAGTAGTAGTAGTGTTGTTAAAGGGTGTAGTAGTAGTAGTAGTGTTGTTAAAGGGTGTAGTAGTAGTAGTAGTGTTGTTAAAGGGTGTAGTAGTAGTAGTAGTAGTAGTGTTGTTAAAGGGTGTAGTAGTAGTAGTAGTGTTGTTAAAGGGTGTAGTAGTAGTAGTGTTGTTAAAGAGTGTAGTAGTAGTAGTAGTGTTGTTAAAGAGTGTAGTAGTAGTAGTGTTGTTAAAGGGTGTAGTAGTAGTAGTGTTGTTAAAGAGTGTAGTAGTAGTAGTAGTGTTGTTAAAGGGTGTAGTAGTAGTAGTGTTGTTAAAGAGTGTAGTAGTAGTAGTAGTGTTAAAGGGTGTAGTAGTAGTAGTAGTGTTGTTAAAAGTAGTGTGTTAAAGGTGTAGTAGTAGTAGTGTTGTTAAAGGTGTAGTAGTAGTAGTAGTAGTGTTGTTAAAGGGTGTAGTAGTAGTAGTAGTGTTAAAGTAGTAGTGTAGTGTAGTAGTAGTAGTAGTGTTGTTAAAGGGTGTAGTAGTAGTAGTAGTAGTGTTGTTAAAGGGTGTAGTAGTAGTAGTGTTTGTTAAAGGGTGTAGTAGTAGTAGTAGTAGTTGTTAAAGGGTGTAGTAGTAGTAGTGTTGTTAAAGTAGTAGTAGTAGTAGTGTTAAAGGGTGTAGTAGTAGTAGTAGTAGTAGTAGTAGTGGTGTTAAAGGGTGTAGTAGTAGTAGTGTTGTTAAAGTAGTAGTAGTAGTAGTAGTGTTGTTAAAGGAGTAGTAGTAGTAGTAGTGTTGTTAAAGAGTGTAGTAGTAGTAGTAGTGTTGTTAAAGGTGTAGTAGTAGTAGTAGTGTTGTTAAAGGGTGTAGTAGTAGTAGTAGTAGTAGTAGTAGTAGTAGTGTTGTTAAAGGGTGTAGTAGTAGTAGTGTTGTTAAAGGGTGTAGTAGTAGTAGTGTTGTTAAAGGGTGTAGTAGTAGTAGTAGTAGTGTTGTTAAAGGGTGTAGTAGTAGTAGTAGTAGTAGTGTTGTTAAAGGGTGTAGTAGTAGTAGTGTAGTGTTAAAGGGTGTAGTAGTAGTAGTGTTGTTAAAGGGTGTAGTAGTAGTAGTAGTAGTAGTGTTGTTAAAGGGTGTAGTAGTAGTAGTGTTGTTAAAGTGTAGTAGTAGTAGTAGTGTTAAAGTAGTAGTAGTAGTTGTTAAAAGGTGTAGTAGTAGTAGTAGTGTTGTTAAAGGGTGTAGTAGTAGTAGTAGTAGTGTTGTTAAAGGGTGTAGTAGTAGTAGTAGTGTTGTTAAAGGGTGTAGTAGTAGTAGTAGTAGTGTTGTTAAAGGGTGTAGTAGTAGTAGTGTTGTTAAAGTGTAGTAGTAGTAATGTGTTGTTAAAGGAGTGTAGTAGTAGTAGTAGTGTTGTTAAAGGGTGTGTAGTAGTAGTAGTGTTGTTAAAGGGTGTAGTAGTAGTAGTGTTGTTAAAGGTGTAGTAGTAGTAGTGTAAAGGGTGTAGTAGTAGTAGTAGTGTTGTTAAAGGGTGTAGTAGTAGTAGTGTTGTTAAAGGGTGTAGTAGTAGTAGTAGTAGTGTTGTTAAAGGGTGTAGTAGTAGTAGTAGTGTTGTTAAAGGGTGTAGTAGTAGTAGTAGTAGTGTTAAAGGGTGTAGTAGTAGTAGTAGTAGTAGTAGTAGTAGTAGTAGTAGTGTTGTTAAAGGGTGTAGTAGTAGTAGTAGTGTTGTTAAAGGGTGTAGTAGTAGTAGTAGTAGTGTTGTTAAAGGGTGTAGTAGTAGTAGTAGTGTTGTTAAAGGGTGTAGTAGTAGTAGTAGTAGTGTTGTTAAAGGTAGTAGTAGTAGTAGTGTTGTTAAAGGAGTAGTAGTAGTGTTTGTTAAAAGGGTGTAGTAGTAGTAGTGTTGTTAAAGGGTGTAGTAGTAGTAGTAGTGTTGTTAAAGGGTGTAGTAGTAGTAGTGTTGTTAAAGGGAGTAGTAGTAGTAAGTGTTGTTAAAGAGTAGTAGTAGTGTTGTAGTAGTAGTAGTAGTAGTGTTGTTAAAGGGTGTAGTAGTAGTAGTGTTGTTAAAGGGGTGTAGTAGTAGTAGTGTTGTTAAAGGGTGTAGTAGTAGTAGTAGTGTTGTTAAAGAGTAGTAGTAGTAGTAGTAGTAGTGTTGTTAAAAGGGTGTGTAGTAGTAGTAGTGTTGTAGTAGTAGTAGTAGTAGTAGTGTTGTTAAAGGGTGTAGTAGTAGTAGTAGTAGTGTTGTTAAAGGTGTAGTAGTAGTAGTAGTGTTGTTAAAGGGTGTAGTAGTAGTAGTAGTGTTGTTAAAGGGTGTAGTAGTAGTAGTAGTAGTTGTTAAAGGGTGTAGTAGTAGTAGTAGTGTTGTTAAAGGGTGTAGTAGTAGTAGTAGTAGTGTTGTTAAAGGTGTAGTAGTAGTAGTGTAGTGTAGTGTTATAAAGGGTGTAGTAGTAGTAGTAGTGTTGTTAAAGGGTGTAGTAGTAGTAGTAGTGTTGTTAAAGGGTGTAGTAGTAGTAGTGTGTGTTAAAGGGTTGTAGTAGTAGTAGTAGTGTTGTTAAAGGGTGTAGTAGTAGTAGTGTTAAAGGGTGTAGTAGTAGTAGTGTTAAAGGGTGTAGTAGTAGTAGTAGTGTTGTTAAAGGGTGTAGTAGTAGTAGTAGTGTTGTTAAAGGGTGTAGTGTAGTAGTAGGTAGTGTTGTTAAAGGGTGTAGTAGTAGTAGTGTTGTTAAAGGGTGTAGTAGTAGTAGTAGTGTTGTTAAAGGGTGTAGTAGTAGTAGTAGTAGTGTTGTTAAAGGGTGTAGTAGTAGTAGTGTTGTTAAAGGGTGTAGTAGTAGTAGTAGTGTTGTTAAAGGGTGTAGTAGTAGTAGTGTTGTTAAAGGGTGTAGTAGTAGTAGTAGTAGTGTTGTTAAAGGGTGTAGTAGTAGTAGTGTTGTTAAAGGGTGTAGTAGTAGTAGTGTTGTTAAAGTGTAGTAGTAGTAGTAGTGTTGTTAAAGGGTGTAGTAGTAGTAGTAGTAGTGTTGTTAAAGGTGTAGTAGTAGTAGTAGTAGTGTTGTTAAAAGGGTGTAGTAGTAGTAGTAGTGTTGTTAAAGGGTGTAGTAGTAGTTGTTGTTAAAGGGTGTAGTAGTAGTAGTGTTTGTTAAAGGGTGTAGTAGTAGTAGTAGTGTTGTTAAAGGGTGTAGTAGTAGTAGTAGTGTTGTTAAAGGGTGTAGTAGTAGTAGTGTTGTTAAAGGGTGTAGTAGTAGTAGTAGTGTTGTTAAAGGGTGTAGTAGTAGTAGTAGTAGTGTTGTTAAAGGGTGTAGTAGTAGTAGTAGTGTTGTTAAAGGGTGTAGTAGTAGTAGTGTTGTTAAAGTGTAGTAGTAGTAGTAGTAGTTGTTAAAGGGTGTAGTAGTAGTAGTAGTAGTAGGTGTAGTAGTATTGTAGTAGTAGTAGTAGTAGTAGTAGTTGTTAAAGGGTGTAGTAGTAGTAGTAGTAGTGTGTTAAAGTGTAGTAGTAGTAGTAGTGTGTTAAAGGGTGTAGTAGTAGTAGTGTAGTGTTGTTAAAGGGTGTAGTAGTAGTAGTAGTGTTGTTAAAGGGTGTAGTAGTAGTAGTGTTGTTAAGGGTGTAGTAGTAGTAGTAGTGTTGTTAAAAGGGTGTAGTAGTAGTAGTAGTGTTGTTAAAAGGGTGTAGTAGTAGTAGTGTTGTTAAAGGGTGTAGTAGTAGTAGTGTTGTTAAAAGGGTGTAGTAGTAGTAGTAGTGTTGTTAAAGGTGTAGTAGTAGTAGTAGTAGTGTTAAAGGGTGTAGTAGTATTGTTAAAGGTTGTAGTAGTAGTAGTAGTAGTAGTAGTGTTGTTAAAGGGTGTAGTAGTAGTAGTAGTAGTAGTAGTGTTGTTAAAGGGTGTAGTAGTAGTAGTGTTGTTAAAGGGTGTAGTAGTAGTAGTAGTGTTGTTAAAGGGTGTAGTAGTAGTAGTGTTGTTAAAGGGTGTAGTAGTAGTAGTAGTAGTGTTGTTAAAGGGTGTAGTAGTAGTAGTGTTGTTAAAGGGTGTAGTAGTAGTAGTGTTGTTAAAGGGTGTAGTAGTAGTAGTAGTGTTGTTAAAGGGTGTAGTAGTAGTAGTGTTGTTAAAAGGGTGTAGTAGTAGTAGTAGTGTTGTTAAAGGGTGTAGTAGTAGTAGTAGTGTTGTTAAAGGGTGTAAGTGTAGTAGTAGTATTAGTAAAGTGTAGTAGTGTGTGTGTAGTAGTAGTAGTGTTGTTAAAGGGTGTAGTAGTAGTAGTGTTGTTAAAGGGTGTAGTAGTAGTAGTAGTAGTAGTGTTGTTAAAGGGTGTAGTAGTAGTAGTAGTGTTGTTAAAGGGTGTAGTAGTAGTAGTAGTGTTGTTAAAGGGTGTAGTAGTAGTAGTGTTGTTAAAGGGTGTAGTAGTAGTAGTGTTGTTAAAGGGTGTAGTAGTAGTAGTGTTGTTAAAGGGTGTAGTAGTAGTAGTGTGTTGTTAAAGGTGTAGTAGTAGTAGTAGTGTTGTTAAAGGGTGTAGTAGTAGTAGTAGTAGTGTTGTTAAAGGGGTTGTAGTAGTAGTAGTAGTGTTGTTAAAGGGTGTAGTAGTAGTAGTAGTAGTGTTGTTAAAGGGTGTAGTAGTAGTAGTAGTGTTGTTAAAGGGTGTAGTAGTAGTAGTAGTGTTAAAGAGTGTAGTAGTAGTAGTGTTGTTAAAAGGGTGTAGTAGTAGTAGTGTTGTTAAAGAGTGTAGTAGTAGTAGTAGTGTTGTTAAAGGGTGTAGTAGTAGTAGTAGTGTTGTTAAAGGGTGTAGTAGTAGTAGTAGTGTTGTTAAAAGGTGTAGTAGTAGTAGTAGTGTTGTTAAAGGGTGTAGTAGTAGTAGTAGTAGTGTTGTTAAAGGGTGTAGTAGTAGTAGTAGTGTTGTTAAAGGGTGTAGTAGTAGTAGTAGTAGTGTTGTTAAAGGGTGTAGTAGTAGTAGTAGTGTTGTTAAAGTGTAGTAGTAGTAGTAGTGTTGTTAAAAGGGTGTAGTAGTAGTAGTAGTGTTGTTAAAGAGTGTAGTAGTAGTAGTGTTGTTAAAGAGTGTAGTAGTAGTAGTAGTAGTGTGTTAAAGGGTGTAGTAGTAGTAGTAGTGTTGTTAAAGGGTGTAGTAGTAGTAGTAGTGTTGTTAAGGGTGTAGTAGTAGTAGTGTTGTTAAAGGGTGTAGTAGTAGTAGTAGTGTTGTTAAAGAGTGTAGTAGTAGTAGTGTTGTTAAAGGGTGTAGTAGTAGTAGTGTTGTTAAAGGGTGTAGTAGTAGTAGTGTTGTTAAAGGGTGTAGTAGTAGTAGTGTTGTTAAAGGGTGTAGTAGTAGTAGTAGTGTTGTTAAAGGGTGTAGTAGTAGTAGTAGTGTTGTTAAAGAGTGTAGTAGTAGTAGTGTTGTTAAAGGGTGTAGTAGTAGTAGTAGTGTTGTTAAAGGGTGTAGTAGTAGTAGTAGTGTTGTTAAAGGGTGTAGTAGTAGTAGTAGTGTTGTTAAAGGGTGTAGTAGTAGTAGTAGTGTTGTTAAAGGTGTAGTAGTAGTAGTAGTGTTGTTAAAGGGTGTAGTAGTAGTAGTAGTGTTGTTAAGGGTGTAGTAGTAGTAGTAGTTGTTGTTAAAGGGTAGTAGTAGTAGTAGTAGTAGTAGTGTTAAAGGGTGTTGTAGTAGTAGTAGTGTTGTTAAAGAAGTGTAGTAGTAGTAGTGGTGTTAAAGGGTGTAGTAGTAGTAGTAGTGTTGTTAAAGGGTGTAGTAGTAGTAGTAGTAGTTGTTAAAGTGTAGTAGTAGTAGTGTTGTTAAAGGGTGTAGTAGTAGTAGTAGTGTGTTGTTAAAGGTGTAGTAGTAGTAGTAGTGTTGTTAAAGGGTGTAGTAGTAGTAGTAGTGTTGTTAAAGGTGTAGTAGTAGTAGTAGTGTTGTTAAAGGGTGTAGTAGTAGTAGTAGTGTTGTTAAAGGGTGTAGTAGTAGTAGTTGTTAAAGAGTGTAGTAGTAGTAGTAGTGTTGTTAAAAGGGGTTGTAGTAGTAGTAAAGGGTGTAGTAGTAGTAGTAGTGTTGTTAAAAGGGTGTAGTAGTAGTAGTAGTGTTGTTAAAGGGTGTAGTAGTAGTAGTAGGTGTTGTTAAAGGGTGTAGTAGTAGTAGTAGTGTTGTTAAAAGGGTGTAGTAGTAGTAGTAGTAGTGTTGTTAAAGAGTGTAGTAGTAGTAGGTAGTAGTAGTAGTGTTGTTAAAGGGTGTAGTAGTAGTAGTGTTGTTAAAGGGTGTAGTAGTAGTAGTAGTGTTGTTAAAGGGTGTAGTAGTAGTAGTGTTGTTAAAGGGTGTAGTAGTAGTAGTAGTGTTGTTAAAGGGTGTAGTAGTAGTAGTGTTGTTAAAGAGTGTAGTAGTAGTAGTGTTGTTAAAGGGTGTAGTAGTAGTAGTGTTGTTAAAGGGTGTAGTAGTAGTAGTAGTGTTGTTAAAGGGTGTAGTAGTAGTAGTAGTGATGTTAAAGGGTGTAGTAGTAGTAGGAGTGTTGTTAAAGGGTGTAGTAGTAGTAGTGTTGTTAAAGAGTGTAGTAGTAGTAGTGGTGTTAAAGGGTGTAGTAGTAGTAGTAGTGTTGTTAAAGGGTGTAGTAGTAGTAGTAGTAGTAGTGTTGTTAAAGGGTGTAGTAGTAGTAGTAGTGTTGTTAAAGGGTGTAGTAGTAGTAGTGTTGTTAAAGAGTGTAGTAGTAGTAGTGGTGTTAAAGGGTGTAGTAGTAGTAGTGTTGTTAAAGGGTGTAGTAGTAGTAGTGTTGTTAAAGGGTGTAGTAGTAGTAGTAGTGTTGTTAAAGGGTGTAGTAGTAGTAGTGTTGTTAAAGGGTGTAGTAGTAGTAGTGTTGTTTGTTAAAGGTGTGTTAAAGTAGTAGTAGTAGTAGTGGTGTTAAAGAGTGTAGTAGTAGTAGTAGTGTTGTTAAAGGGTGTAGTAGTAGTAGTAGTGTTGTTAAAGAGTGTAGTAGTAGTAGTAGTGTTGTTAAAGAGTGTAGTAGTAGTAGTGTTGTTAAAGGGTGTATTAGTAGTAGTAGTGTTGTTAAAGGGTGTAGTAGTAGTAGTAGTAGTGTTGTTAAAGGGTGTAGTAGTAGTAGTAGTGTTGTTAAAGGGTGTAGTAGTAGTAGTAGTGTTGTTAAAGGGTGTAGTAGTAGTAGTAGTAGTGATGTTAAAGGGTGTAGTAGTAGTAGTAGTGTTGTTAAAGGGTGTAGTAGTAGTAGTGTTGTTAAAGGGTGTAGTAGTAGTAGTGTTGTTAAAGGGTGTAGTAGTAGTAGTAGTGTTGTTAAAGGGTGTAGTAGTAGTAGTAGTAGTGATGTTAAAGGGTGTAGTAGTAGTAGTGTTAAAGGGTGTAGTAGTAGTAGTGATGTTAAAGAGTGTAGTAGTAGTAGTAGTGTTGTTAAAGGGTGTAGTAGTAGTAGTAGTGTTGTTAAAGGGTGTAGTAGTAGTAGTGTTGTTAAAAGGTCTGGTTGTGTCCCAAATGGCGCCCTATTCCCTATAAAGTGCACTACTTTTGACCAGAACCCATAGGATTCTGTTATGTAGTGCACTACTTTTGACCAGGGCCCATAGGGTTCTATTGAATATCTACACATCGCTTGTACAGTTGTCACATTTTGCTGCCTTAGAATTAAATCTAAAAAGTAATTAAATATAAAAAAAAATGTTCCTACTGATCTACACAACTGGCTCCACATTTTCAAAGTCAAAGAAAAAGTATAGAACATTATGTAATTTAATATAAAATTAAGATGGGGAGGTTTAGCTCTTTAGAGGCTCAAAGAAAGCCACCCACAGTGCCTCCAAAACCAGCGCCAAGTCCCATGTGGGCGCAATAGGTTTAGAGACCGGTCCGAGACCTTTCAGGAATCGCACAACCAGGGGGGGTTGGTCCCCGGGGAGGCTCCATCAATTCCCACATGACACGCTGATAGCAGCCATGTACACGTTTAACGTAGAGAATGCCCACCCCTGCTCCAAAAGCTCCTGTAGGAACATAAGGATGTCCTTCACAGAGCACTGAAAAGGAACAAGTCCTTTATCTTGGCACCAGAACTCAAACACTTGCCACATAAGCATTCAGCCCTCTCGTGGAGGCCACTCTTGCAGACTGAACGATAGCAATAACATTCGGAAGATAAACCTCTAGCCATCTGATTGGCCCTCTCAGGGGCCAGGCCCATATGATATGAAGCAAATCTCTGGCCTCGCTTGCCAAGCCTGCCTGTGTCCTGGAGTTTCCATGGGTCCCCACCTAGAAGGCGAATGGATCTCTGCAAACCAAGGCTGCCTGGGCCAATGGGAAGCCACAAGAACCAAGGCTGCCTGGGTCAACAGGGAGCCACAAGAATCAATGGTAAGCCCTCCCGGCGAACCCTGTCCAATGTGGGCTGAATCTGAACCCCTGGCAGAAATACGTAAAAGACGGTCCAATGCCACTGTTGAGCCAGAGTGTCCGTTCCCAACAGGGCACTCGGGGTCCCTCATCGAGGAAAAAGTCGCATTTTCTTGCGATGCGTAAAGATCTACGTCGGGACCTGCCAAAAATGTCCAATACCTGGGAGACCCCGTCCACTTCTGAGAGAGAGGGTCCCACCTGGATAAAAGATCTGCATCCAAGTTGAGACAACCGGGGACAATGCGTCGCCCAAAGAGAGAGCACGTGCGCACTGCTCCCCGGCATAAGGGAGCGAGCCAAGGTTAGGAGTTTGGGTTTGGGCTCCCGAGTGGCGCAGCGGTCTAAGGCACTGCGTCTCAGTGCTAGAGGTTTCACTACAGACCCTAGTTTGATTCCAGGCTGTATCACAACCGGCCGTGATTGGGAGTCCCATAGGGCGACGCACAATTGACCCAGCGTCGTCCGGGTTAGGATTTGGCCGGAGTAGGCCGCCATTGTAAGTAAGAATTTATTCTTAACTGACTTGCCTAGGTTATTGTTTTGTTTTTTTTGTTCCTTTTTCTCCCCATTTTCATGGTATCATTTGTCACATACACATGGTTAGCAGATGTTAATGCGAGTGTTGCGAAATGCTTGGTTCCGACAGTGCAGTAATATCTAACAGTAATACCCGACAACTACCTAACACACACACATCTAAAGGGGTGAATATGTACATATAAATACAGACGTCCACCCCTTGCCCAGAAGCACCAAGATGGTCAAAAGCCGACATTGAAGCCGCCCTCTGGCCCGGGGCAACCCGCCTCTGGTCTGGACCCTTTACTTCGTGGCTTGGAAACTGCCGAGCCGCACCCCGCAAAGGATTTTAGTGGGAAAAGGACCCGTAGAGCTCCGTCCTGTTTTTTTTTTTTTTTTCGAGACGGGCCTGTAAGGACTCCATAGCCGAGCCAAAACAACCTTGTTGGCGAAACTGGCTTATCCAAACACATCCGCCTGTCTCTCTCAGGAACCACACCCTCAGCCTGGTACACTTTGTCCAGCTGATCCGCCAAGAACCGGCACTGTTAATTCGGAAGCACTGCGCTAGGATTGGCCCCCTTGTTAGCCTCTGGAGCTAAGTAACTCGCCAGGTTTTTCATCCATCGGCGGTATGCAAATGAGTTCTGCTTCCTCCACATCCTCTACATTCATGAGCTGGCCATAACATGGTAGCATCAGCATGGCTGAATGAGTGGAATCCCAGGTCGCCTTTAGCTCATCTGTGAAATCTTTAAACCGCTGCAGGGACAGGAGGTAAATACCTTCCCCCAAACCTGGAGGATCTCCGCTGCGGAAGAGAAGACAGCCAATCTACCCCCAGGTGAACTCTGCCAGAGAAACCAGAATGAGCCTCACTCGGCTGAGATGACACCCCTATCAACTCTGACCACCGCTGCTCTGTCCCGGGCCTCAGACAACCCCATTCCCGAGGTCGCTTCACCGGAAGACCCTTCGCCAGCAGCCCCAAATCTTTCTCACAAAGTCAGCCCGACGCCCAATGGAAGTTGAACACAGATGGAACTGGTCCTAGCCAAAGCCTCATGTTTCCACACCAAGTAAACATGGCAGCAATCGTGAGTATCTTTAATTTTCATTGTGAAACCATATGAACTAGGGGACGGTCGGAGGTACAAACTCGGCTGGTTAGCCTTTTCGAACTTACTCTTAGCACTGGCCAGCTTACTCAAACAAGGAAGCACTGGCTACACAAGCAGAGCAGAAAGCAGTGGGATCTAGGGGTACGAGTACCCTCTCCCCACTAACAGACACCTAAGTTGGAGCCAAATCTCGTAGTCTCCGTGTGTGAAAAGTTTATAAATGGTGTGACCCGTTATTATAGCCAGAAAGGCGGGGCTTCCGAGGGTGGGCTCGGCCTCCATTGGCGGGCTCGGCCTCCATTGGCCCATTGGGCGTGATTTCAGTTTTTATTCAGGTGAATATGATTGGTCGCTGACTCCTCATGTTCTACCTAGTGACCGACTGAAAGGGAACCTATATCACTAGACACCCACCTATCGCTAGACACCACCTAACACTAGACACCACCTATCGCTAGACACCACCTATCACTAGACACCACCTATCGCTAGACACCACCTATCGCTAGACACCACCTATCGCTAGACACCACCTATCCCTAGACACCACCTATCCCTAGACACCACCTATCGCTAGACACCACCTAACACTAGACACCACCTATCGCTAGACACCACCTATCGCTAGACACCACCTATCGCTAGACACAACCAATCACTAGACACAACCAATCACTAAACACCACCTATCCCTAGACACCACCTATCCCTAGACACCACCTATCGCTAGACACCACCTATCCCTAGACACCAGCTATCCCTAGACACCACCTATCCCTAGACACCACCTATCCCTAGACACCACCTATCGCTAGACACCACCTATCCCTAAACACCACCTATCCCTAGACACCAGCTATCCCTAGACACCACCTATCCCTAGACACCACCTATCCTTAGACAACAACTATCCTGACTCCTCATGTTCTACCTCCTGACTCCTCATGTTCTACCTAGTGACCGACTGAAAGGGAACCTATATCACTAGACACCCACCTATCCCTAGACACCACTTATCGCTAGACACCACCTATCGCTAGACACCACCTAACACTAGACACCACCTATCCCTAGACACCACCTATCGCTATACACCACCTATCGCTAGACACCACCTATCGCTAGACACCACCTATCGCTAGACACCACCAATCGCTAGACACCACCTATCGCTAGACACCACCTATCGCTAGACACCACCTATCACTATACACGACCTATCCCTAGACACCAGCTATCCCTAAACACCACCTATCCCTAAACACCACCTATCGCTAGACACCACCTATCACTAGACACCACCTATCACTAGATCCCCTAGTGGGTAGAGCCCAGTGGGTAGAGCCCAGTGGTTAGAGCCTAGTGGTTAGAGCCTAGTGGTTAGTGGTTAGAGCCTAGTGGTTAGAGCCTAGTGGTTAGAGCCTAGTGGTTAGTGGTTGGAGGCCCAGTGGTTGGGGCCTGGTGGTTGGTGGTTTGGGGGCCTGAGTGGTTGGAGCCTGGTGGTTGGTGGGTAGAGCCTGGTGGGTAGAGGCCTGGTGGTTAGAGGCCTGAGTGGTTGGAGCCTAGTGGGTAGAGCCTAGTGGTTACAGCCTAGTGGTTACAGCAAAATGTGACAACTGTGCAAGAGGTGTGTAGACATTCACTGGGCCCTGTATGGAATAGGGAGCCAATTTGGGACTCAGCCTCTATATCACACTCACTGCATCAGGGTGATGTGGCTCCCTAGAGCAGGGCTGTGGAGCAGGGTGGCATGCTGCCCTGGACCCCCCTGCCCCTGGGGCCCCTGGGGGTTGTAGGCACCCGCCAACTGGGCTGGCATCTGGAAGACAGTAGGGGTCCCTGACTGTAGCTGCAGGGGGCCGGAGAGCAGGGTTCCCTGGCGGAGGGAGAGCTGGCCTGTTGAGGTGGTGCTGAAGACTGTGTGCGGGCTGAAGTTGAGCTGTCTGTGGTGGGGCACGGCCGTCAGGATCTGGGACCCATCTACCAGGTGGTGGCCGATGGACGGTGTCATACCCTGGACAGACTGGACTGTTGCTCCATGGTGGCCAGAGGTGAACAGGGGCCGCGCGGAACCGCCAGGCTGGGACAGGGTGACAGGGGATTGGCCAGGGAGCTGGGACAGGGTGACAGGGGATTGGCCAGGGAGCTGGGACAGGGTGACAGGGGATTGTGCGGGCAGCTGGGACAGGGTGACAGGGGATTGTGCGGGCAGCTGAGACAGGGTGACAGGGGATTGGGCGGGCAGGAGGAACTGATTCTGGCCATGGAAGAGACCCTGAGGCTGGATCAGGAAGGAGCCTCCTCCCTGGTTGACCAGCTGCAGGCTGACGGGCTGGGGCTTGGTGAGTTGGGGGCCAGTGAGGTGTTGGGCAGGCTTGGGCTGGGGAGGAGGGGGGGACAGGAGGATGTTTGACGAGGGCGTCCCAGGGAGGAAGGTGAGACCTGGGGAGGGTTTCTGGCCAGGACCACCAGGGCCAGGAGGCTTAGGGCTGATCTGAACAAGTCGAGGTTGGATGTTGATAGGCAGCTTGGGTTGGATGGGCAGGGGCCCTCTCTGGAGAAAGATCCCGGGAGCTGCAGCCGCTCTGAGGGTTGGGGCCAGTAGGGGGCGCCCTGTCAGGCTAGGAACTGCCTTCTGGATGAGGGAAAAGGAGGTGTTGGAGGCCTGTGCAGGGGTCAGGGAGAAGGAGGTCTCTGGGGGGGGTGCGGGGAAGATGTTCCCAGGGAGGAGGCCCACCAGATGGGGAGCAGCAGGCTTCAGGGAGGGGCAGCCTGGTCCCACGGCCAGCAGGGATGGTTGGGGAGGCTCCACCGCAGCCTGGGTGTCCCTGTGGGGCAGGGTAGGGGGGCCAGGGTGGGGGTGAGGGAAGGCTATGGTTTTGGAGAGGAACGGCACGGCAGCAGGAGGAGGAGGTAGGAGTGGGGGACAGAGAGACAGGGTGTGGCCCTCCCCAGGCCCTGGTTGGACGAGCCCCGCCTCCAGAGCCATAGTGTGCTCTGTGATGTCAGCCTCCTGAAGACTCTGCTGGAGGATGTCACAGGGTGGTACTTCCTCTTCCTCCTGCTCTTCCTGTCCCTCCCCTCTTCTCTCCCCCCCTCTCTCGGGGGACCCCCCCAGCAGAGCCTCTTCCAGGAAGGACAGGTCAACGCAATCTGCAGGGGGTGTGTCCTGCGAGGTGGTAATGTCATCTGCCAACAGAGACATTGGGCTCTGAGAGAAGGCAATAAAAGAGTAGGAGAACATCAGAATGATCCTAGAGTAATAGAACATCAGAATGATCCTAGAGTAGGAGAACATCAGAATGATCCTAGAGTAGGAGAACATCAGAATGATCCTAGAGTAGGAGAACATCAGAATGATCCTAGAGTAGGAGAACATCAGAATGATCCTAGAGTAGGAGAACATCAGAATGATCCTAGAGTAGGAGAACATCAGAATGATCCTAAAAAGGGTGATCTGGCTGTTCCCATAGGATAACCCTTTTTGGTTCCAGGTAGAACCCTTTTAGGCTCCATGTAGAACCCTCTGTGGTAAGGGTTCTACATGGAACCCAAAAAGGTTCTACCTGGAACATTTACAGTTAACATTTTAGTAAATTAGCAGACAGATTTTTCACCTACGGCTCGAGGATTCGAACCCGCTACCTTTTCGTTTACTGCCCAATGCTCTTAAACACTAGGCAACTTGCCGCCCTAAAGGGTTCTTGCTGGAACCAAAAAGGTTTCTTCAAAGAGTTCTCCTATGGGGACAGCCAAAGGACCCTTTTATGTTCTAGATAGCATATTTTTCTTTTGTAGGTGTGGGTTTGTCTGTGTATACAGAGGCTGACTCAGCAGGATGTCAGTGAAGAGTGAGGGAGAGAGGAAGGGACGGAGGGAGAGAGGGAAGAAGACTCACCGGGGTGCCAGTGAAGAGGGAGGAGGGCTCTCCAGAAGAACAGGTGATGAGCAGGTCATCATTCTGCAGCTGGTGAAACGGAGAGACAACACCATGATCATACTGGTGAAACAGAGAGACAATACCATGATCATACTGGTGAAACAGAGAGACAACACCATGATCATACTGGTGAAACGGAGAGACAACACCATGATTATACTGGTGAAACGGAGAGACAACACCATGATCATACTGGTGAAACAGAGAGACAACACCATGATCATACTGGTGAAACAGAGAGACAACACCATGATCATACTGGTGAAACAGAGAGACAACACCATGATCATACTGGTGTAACAGAGAGACAACACCATGATAATACTGGTGAAACAGAGAGACAACACCATGATCATACTGGTGTAACAGAGAGACAACACCATGATCATACTGGTGTAACAGAGAGACAATACCATGATCATACTGGTGAAACAGAGAGACAATACCATGATCATACTGGTGAAACAGAGAGACAATACCATGATCATACTGGTGAAACAGAGAGACAACACCATGATCATACTGGTGTAACAGAGAGACAACACCATGATCATACTGGTGAAAGGGAGAGACAATACCATGATCATACTGGTGAAAGGGAGAGACAATACCATGATCATACTGATGAAAGGGAGAGACAACACCATGATCATACTGGTGAAACGGAGAGACAACACCATGATCATACTGGTGTAACAGAGAGACAACACCATGATCATACTGGTGTAACAGAGAGACAATACCATGATCATACTGGTGAAACAGAGAGACAATACCATGATCATACTGGTGAAACAGAGAGACAATACCATGATCATACTGGTGAAACAGAGAGACAACACCATGATCATACTGGTGTAACAGAGAGACAACACCATGATCATACTGGTGAAAGGGAGAGACAATACCATGATCATACTGGTGAAAGGGAGAGACAATACCATGATCATACTGGTGAAAGGGAGAGACAACACCATGATCATACTGATGAAACGGAGAGACAACACCATGATCATACTGGTGAAACGGAGAGACAACACCATGATCATACTGGTGTAACAGAGAGACAACACCATGATCATACTGGTGAAACAGAGAGACAATACCATGATCATACTGGTGAAACAGAGAGACAATCAAATCAAATCAAATTTATTTATAAAGCCCCCCTTACATCAGCTGATGTCACAGAGTGCTGTACAGAAACCCAGCCTAAAACCCCAAACAGCAAGCAATGCAGGTGTAAAAGCACGGTGATGATCATACTGTAAAAGCACAATACCATGATCATACTGGTGAAACAGAGAGACAATACCATGATCATACTGGTGAAACAGAGAGACAACACCATGATCATACTGGTGAAACAGAAGTTATGAACATAGAGATGACAGACAGTTATGACCATAGAGATGACAGACAGTTATGACCATAGAGATGACAGACAGTTATGACCATAGAGATGACAGACAGTTAGACAGTTATGACCATAGAGATGACAGACAGTTATGACCATAGTGATGACAGACAGACAGTTATGACCATAGAGATGACAGACAGTTATGACCATAGAGATGACAGACAGTTATGACCATAGAGATGACAAACAGTTAGACAGTTATGACCATAGAGATGACAGACAGTTATGACCATAGAGATGACAGACAGTTAGACAGTTATGACCATAGAGATGACAGACAGTTATGACCATAGAGATGACAGACAGTTAGACAGTTATGACCATAGAGATGGCAGACAGTTATGACCATAGAGATGACAGACAGTTAGACAGTTATGACCATAGAGATGACAGACAGTTATGACCATAGTGATGACAGACAGTTAGACAATTATGACCATAGAGATGACAGACAGTTATGACCATAGAGATGACAGACAGTTATGACCATAGGGATGACAGACAGTTATGACCATAGAGATGACAGACAGTTATGACCATAGAGATGACAGACAGTTATGACCATAGAGATGACAGACAGTTAGACAGTTATGACCATAGAGATGACAGACAGTTATGACCATAGAGATGACGAACAGTTAGACAGTTATGACCATAGAGATGGCAGAACAGTTATGACCATAGAGATGACGAACAGTTAGCAGTTATGACCATAGAGATGACAGACAGTTATGACCATAGAGATGACAGACAGTTATGACCATAGTGATGACGAACAGTTAGACAGTTATGACCATAGAGATGACGAACAGTTATGACCATAGAGATGACGAACAGTTATGACCATAGGGATGACAGACAGTTATGACCATAGAGATGACAGACAGTTATGACCATAGAGATGACAGACAGTTATGACCATAGAGATGACAGACAGTTATGACCATAGAGATGACAGGCAGTTATGACCATAGGGATGACAGACAGTTATGACCATAGAGATGACAGACAGTTAGACAGTTATGACCATAGAGATGACAGACAGTTAGACAGTTATGACCATAGAGATGACAGACAGTTATGACCATAGAGATGACAGACACTTATGACCATAGGGATGACAGACAGTTATGACCATAGAGATGACAGACAGTTAGACAGTTATAACCATAGAGATGACAGACAGTTAGACAGTTATGACCATAGAGACGACAGACAGTTATGACCATAGAAATGACAGACACTTATGACCATAGAGATGACAGACAGTTATGACCATAGAGATGACAGACAGTTATGACCATAGGGATGACAGACAGTTAGACAGTTATGACCATAGAGATGACGAACAGTTAGAGCAGTTATGACCATAGAGATGACAGACAGTTATGACCATAGAGATGACAGACACTTATGACCATAGAGATGACAGACAGTTATGACCATAGAGATGACAGACAGTTATGACCATAGGGATGACAGACAGTTAGACAGTTATGACCATAGAGATGACAGACAGTTAGACAGTTATGACCATAGAGATGACAGACAGTTATGACCATAGAGACGACAGACAGTTATGACCATAGAAATGACAGACACTTATGACCATAGAGATGACAGACAGTTATGACCATAGAGATGACAGACAGTTATGACCATAGGGATGACAGACAGTTAGACAGTTATGACCATAGAGATGACAGACAGTTAGACAGTTATGACCATAGAGATGACAGACAGTTATGACCATAGAGATGACAGACACTTATGACCATAGAGATGACAGACAGTTATGACCATAGAGATGACAGACAGTTAGACAGTTATAACCATAGAGATGACAGACAGTTAGACAGTTATGACCATAGAGACGACAGACAGTTATGACCATAGAAATGACAGAACACTTATGACCATAGAGATGACAGACAGTTATGACCATAGAGATGACAGACAGTTATGACCATAGGGATGACAGACAGTTAGACAGTTATGACCATAGAGATGACAGACAGTTATGACCATAGAGATGACAGACAGTTATGACCATAGTGATGACAGACAGTTAGACAGTTATGACCATAGAGATGACAGACAGTTATGACCATAGAGATGACAGACAGTTATGACCATAGGGATGACAGACAGTTATGACTATAGGGATGACAGACAGTTATGACCATAGAGATGACAGACAGTTATAACCATAGAGATGACAGACAGTTATGACCATAGAGATGACAGACAGTTAGACAGTTATGACCATAAGAGATGACAGACAGTTATGACCATAGAGATGACAGACAGTTAGACAGTTATGACCATAGAGATGACAGACAGTTATGACCATAGAGATGACAGACAGTTAGACAGTTATGACCATAGAAATGACAGACAGTTATGACCATAGAGATGACAGACAGTTAGACAGTTATGACCATAGAGATGACAGACAGTTATGACCATAGAGATGACAGACAGTTATGACCATAGTGATGACAGACAGTTAGACAGTTATGACCATAGAGATGACAGACAGTTAGACAGTTATGACCATAGAGATGACAGACAGTTAGACAGTTATGACCATAGAGATGACAGACAGTTAGACAGTTATGACCATAGAGATGACAGACAGTTATGACCATAGAGATGACAGACAGTTAGACAGTTATGACCATAGAGATGACAGACAGTTATGACCATAGAGATGACAGACAGTTATGACCATAGTGATGACAGACAGTTAGACAGTTATGACCATAGAGATGACAGACAGTTAGACTGTTATGACCATAGAGATCCTACTAAACTAGTATTCCCGATTCCTATTTTCTCTGGTTTTCTGTGATAACAACAGGTGTCTTTTCATCGTTCTTGTACCATGAACAACACCTACAGCTATTTATAAATCAATAATACATTTGGCATTTTCTCTCTGAGATGCATTTCTGATTAACGCTGGATAATAAGAGAAATGATTACCTCATTGGTTCCATGAAGGAAGTTATTTAAGGCTTGAGGATCACTGAAGGAAAATAGAATAGGGTTAAGTATAGCTCTTAGAACAGGACTGGCTGATTTAACACGTTATCTTAAGAGTATCAAACTAATATCATATTCCATTTCTATCAACAACCATTTTGCAGAAAGATCTTGTCAGCAGGACTCACCACAAAACATCAAGTAGACACGTCCCGTCTTCATCCTCCATGTCAACTGAAGGAGAGGAGGAGGCGGATGAGAAGGTCACGTCACATAGTTCTGTCTCTCGTTCTAGATGCATCTTCAGCACCTGGTGACATTGAGATAGTTGAAGTAGCTACGGCATCGGAGCACACCTCATCATTCGGTAGAAAAATAATACTCAGTTTTCTGCTGAGAAAACTTAATTTAATATCAAAAGATTGATTTTATTGCACATTGTGGAGGCGGGGGGGCAGGCTGGGTAGTTACTACAATGGACAATGTGATAGTGACAGGCACGTTACCTGCAGGAACATCAGCACAGGTGGTGGAATTGGTGGCTTTGACAGAAGCATGTAAACAGACTGAAGGAAAAACAGCTAATATCTACACAGACTCATGGTATGCTTTCTTCGTTACCCATGATTTTGAATAAATATGGAAAAAGAGAGGATTCATGACAACACTGGGAGCTCCGGTGAAGAATGGACCAGAGGTGATGACTCTACTGAATGCTCTCCAGTTACCTGGACAAGTTGCAATTTTGAAAATGAAAGCACATGGGAAAAAATCTTTACAGACGAGAGTAAAAGGTAATGACCTGTCTGACAGAGCTGCCAAGGGGGCTGCCAAGAGAACCTCTTTGTCACCTAAACCGATTAGGAGATACATCTTGGATACATTACAACACATTATAGACATGTAAAGCTATCCCGGCACAAGGCGAGACCCAGATACAGACACAGGAGGCAGATGGTTGGAGTCTTACAATGTTTATTAATCCAAAGGGAATAGGCAAGAGAATGGTGGTGGACAGACAAAAAGGTCAGAACCAGATCAGAGTCCAGGAGGAACAGAGTGGCAGACAGGCTCGTGGTCAAGGCAGGCAGAATGGTCAGGCAGACGGGTACAGAGTCCAGGAGGTACAGAGTGGCAGACAGGCTCGTGGTCACGGCAGGCAGAATGGTCAGGCAGGCGGGTACAGAGTCCAGGAGGAACAGAGTGGCAGACAGGCTCGTGGTCACGGCAGGCAGAATGGTCAGGCAGGCGGGTACAGAGTGGCAGACAGGCTCGTGGTCACGGCAGGCAGAATGGTCAGGCAGGCGGGTACAGAGTGGCAGACAGGCTCGTGGTCAAGGCAGGCAGAATGGTCAGGCAGGCGGGTACAGAGTGGCAGACAGGCTCGTGGTCAAGGCAGGCAGAATGGTCAGGCAGGCGGGTACAGAGTGGCAGACAGGCTCGTGGTCAAGGCAGGCAGAATGGTCAGGCAGGCGGGTACAGAGTGGCAGACAGGCTCGTGGTCACGGCAGGCAGAATGGTCAGGCAGGCGGGTACAAAGTCCAGAAACAGGCAAGGGTCAAAACCGGGGGGACTAGCAAAAAGGAGAATGCAAAAAAACAGGCGAACGGGAAAAACGCTGCTTGACTTGGAAACATACAAGACGAACTGGCACAGACAGGAAACACAGGGATAAATACACTGGGGAAAACAAGCTACACCTGGAGGGGGTGGAGACAATCACAAGGACAGGTGAAACAGATCAAGGGGGGTGACAATAGCAGTGCAACAAAAGATGAAGTGTAGGAATGGATGACTGCAGGGTGCAAACTCAATCAAGAAGGTGTGTGGAAATACAACCGCCAAATGCACTCTTACCCTACTTGGTGCCACAGATCCACTCTTTGGGACACATTGGTGTGGACAAGATAGTTTATCGTTTTGTGGGCAAATGGTGGAATCCTGGTGTGCCGAAAGAGGCTGAGGCTGTCGTGGCGAATTGCAACACTTGTACGGAAAACAACACCAAGGGACGAGTGAAAGTACAGACAAGCGCCTGCCCCACCAGGACCCTTTTTTAAATTTATTTTTACCTTTATTTAACGAGGCAAGTCAGTTAAGAACAAATTCTTATTTTCAACGACGGCCTGAGGAACAGCGGGTTAACTGCCTTGTTCAGGGGGCAGAACGACAGATTTTTACCTTGTCAGCTCGGGGATTCGATCTAGCAACCTTTCGGTTACTGGCCCAACGCTCTAACCACTAGGCTACCCTGCCGCCCTTGATTACATCACGCTGCCCAAATGTAAAGGACAGGAAGACGTGCTGGTCATTGTTGATCATTTCACACGATGGGTTGAAGCCTACCCTACTAAGAAAGGAACTACACAACGCACAGCTAAAATTCTGATTCGTGAAATCATTCCCAGATGGGGATTTCCGGAACAATTCGATTCCGAACTAGGCACTCATTACACAGGAAAAGTGTGTCAGCAGGTAGCTCAGTTTCTGAACATAGACTGGCAACTACACTGCCCTTACCATCCTCAAATCGAGTGGACAGGTAGAACGCACAAATTGAGCGGTGAAAGAAAGACTTTCAAAGATGAATCAAGAAGGGATAGCATATTTACATTGACGCCCTCTTTGTTTTTACACTGCTGCTACTTACTGTTTATCTATGCATAGTCACTTTACCCCCACCTACATGTACAAATTACCTCAACTAACCTGTACCCCTGCACATTGACTCGGTACCGGTACCCCCTGTATATAGCCTCGTTATTGTTGTTTTACTGTGTCACTTTACATTTTAAAAATTACTTTTGTTAATTTAGTAAATATTTTCTTAACTCTATTTCTTGAACTGAATTGTTGGTTAAGGGCTTGTAAGTAAGCATTTCACGGTAAGGTCTACATCTGTTGTATTCAGCGCATGTGACAAATTTAATTTGATTTTATATTTTTGTGGTTTAACAGAGTGTGAAACATACTATATATCTGGTGTGAAGGGCATGGATGGATGCAGACCTACTTCATATGCTGGAGGCCCCATACAGAGGTGTCACGCTGAGTTCTCGTGGGGGCCTCATGGGAACCTCTGCCCCGGGTTCAGGAGTCAGGGTTGAGGATTCAGAAGCTCCAGAGGCTCCAGGGGATTAGGGGAAGGCAGCAAAGTGGTGCCCAGTTGAGGAGGCAGGACTGTGGGGCAGGTCCTCGGTCTGATGGGGCATCACTGGATCTCACAACGGAGCAGACTAAGGCAGTGCAGGTCCTAAAGGGCACAACATGGCCAGGTTGAGAGGTAATTTAAGGTTATTACTAAAGTCTTACAGCACCAGTCCTCTGCTTTAGACCTATGTCTGTTACCCACAACAGTCTGGGCTTAGTCCTCTCCTGACATCTCTTGTAATGAATCTGTAATTTGGTTACTGTATTCTATAGAAATTACAGCAACCAAATATATTATGTGTGTTGCTTGGATTCTCATTTTCATCCAATTTGGATTTTATTTACTGAACCTGTATTTAACGAGGCAAGTCAGTTAAGAACAAATTATTATTATTATATCCAAACCCTGGCCAAACCTGGACGGCTCAGGGCCTATGGGACTCACGACTGGTTGTGATACAGCCTGGAATCGAACCAGGGTCTGTAGTGACGCATCTAGCACTGAGATGCAGTGCCTTAGACCACTGATCCACTCGGGAGCCCCAACACATTGCTGTGTGTATGTGTGATACAATAACAGCCCAGTACAACAGATGTGTAGGGCGACATGCAGACATGAATGGGTGTCCATTAGACCGTATCAATGACCTGTAGAAACAGTATCCACACAATAACAGGCCCGTATCAATGACCTGTAGAAACAGTATCCACACAATAACAGGCCCGTATCAATGACCTGTAGAAACAGTATCCACACAATAACAGGCCCGTATCAATGACCTGTAGAAACAGTATCCACACAATAACAGGCCTGTATCAATGACCTGTAGAAACAGTAACCACACAATAACAGGCCCGTATCAATGACCTGTAGAAACAGTAACCACACAATAACAGGCCCGTATCAATGACCTGTAGAAACAGTAACCACACAATAACAGGCCCGTATCAATGACCTGTAGAAACAGTAAGCACACAATAACAGGCCCGTATCAATGACCTGTGGAAACAGTATCCACACAACAACAGGCCCGTATCAATGACCTGTAGAAACAGTATCCACACAATAACAGGCCCGTATCAATGACCTGTAGAAACAGTATCAACACAATAACAGGCCCGTATCAATGACCTGTAGAAACAGTATCCACACAATAACAGGCCTGTATCAATGACCTGTAGAAACAGTAACCACACAATAACAGGCCCGTATCAATGACCTGTAGAAACAGTATCCACACAATAACAGGCCTGTATCAATGACCTGTAGAAACAGTATCCACACAACAACAGGCCCGTATCAATGACCTGTAGAAACAGTAAGCACACAATAACAGGCCCGTATCAATGACCTGTGGAAACAGTATCCACACAATAACAGGCCCGTATCAATGACCTGTAGAAACAGTAAGCACACAATAACAGGCCCGTATCAATGACCTGTGGAAACAGTATCCACACAACAACAGGCCCGTATCAATGACCTGTAGAAACAGTATCCACACAACAACAGGCCCGTATCAATGACCTGTAGAAACAGTAAGCACACAATAACAGGCCCGTATCAATGACCTGTAGAAACAGTATCCACACAATAACAGGCCCGTATCAATGACCTGTGGAAACAGTATCCACACAACAACAGGCCCGTATCAATGACCTGTAGAAACAGTAAGCACACAATAACAGGCCCGTATCAATGACCTGTAGAAACAGTATCCACACAATAACAGGCCCGTATCAATGACCTGTAGAAACAGTAACCACACAATAACAGGCCCGTATCAATGACCTGTAGAAACAGTATCCACACAATAACAGGCCCGTATCAATGACCTGTAGAAACAGTATCCACACAATAACAGGCCCGTATCAATGACCTGTAGAAACAGTATCCACACAATAACAGGCCATATCAAGGACATTCAACATAATCTTTTATGTTGTGTGAAATGGTTCATATAATTCTATTTGTATTCCATGTTCCTATGTTATGGGCTTTAAAATGTAGGTGAGAAAAATAATAACCTATTTGAAAACAGATTATTCTGGGCGATTATAGGTGGAGATAGCTACTCCTCCTACCCCCTCCCCCGTAAGCGAACTGTCTTGAGAAGCGAGTGCAAATGAACCCATAACACATTGTAACAACATTCGGCTACTCGCTCCATTTCCAACCCCTCTCGCTCAATTTCCAGGGGAGGTCCCTTAAAATAGACCGACCTCCTCCACCGATCTGTCATGTTTTTGTTTTGTTTTGTTTACAACCACAACACACACACACACACACACACACCAGCCGCGGTAAACCGTAAACGTTACCGCAGCGAGCATTGAATTAAAACGACCGACCTCGAACCTCCCCGCACAATTGAAATGTTGATGTAAATATTTCCTAAATAATATACTGGTGTTTTTGTCGTTATATTTTGTATAGGCTATACACTGTACATTGAGAGTGAGAGTTAGATCTCACATCTAAAATAATGTACAGACAGTTGCTATGGATGGTGGGGTGCTGATGCTTATTTCTTTCGAGGTGAGAGAGTGGGGGCCCAGCGGAAACAACAAAGGATGCTGTGTAAATATAGCTACAGACTCCTTCGTCCACAGTCTCCTTCTGCCATTAGAGAAAATTCCGCAATTCAACTTAGAAAAAAAACTCACCCTTTCTTCTTTTGTGGTTTATTGTCCTGTCAGCAAGGCGGGCCTCTGCGCCATCGATTCTCTCTCAGTGGTCTTTTGAGATGCTAAGAGGAGGGGTGGGACTGGGGAGGGTGGGTGCGAAACAAGAGTGAGAGAGAGACGACGCAATGTGGCCCAGCTGCCGCTACGTCCTTCAATGGAGAAGAAGAGATGGGAACGCTGCATGTTCTCTCTCTCTCTCTCTCTCTCTCTCTCTCTCTCTCTCTCTCTCTCTCTCTCTCTCTCTCTCTCTCTCTCTCTCTCTCTCTCTCTCTCTCTCTCTCTCTCTCTCTCTCTCTCTCTCTGGTGTGATCCTGTCATCATGCGGACGTTCTACACACGCTGCTTTAAATAGCGGAGCTATTTTCATTATGCATGTATGAGGACTACGGAAGCCAATGGAAAGACTTGTCCTCTAAAGATCTGACTTGCCCAGTTAAATAAAGGTTAAATAAAAATTAAAAAAATCTAAATTCTCATAGACCTATAATTCAGCTAGCGGTCAGATTTCTCATATATTCCGTCCAAACAGTAGCGACTGTCTAAAATCATATGTTGCATACATTTACAATTAATAATTTGTTAAAAGGAATTAATGACATATGAAACATTTCCAGAAATGGCCTGTTGAGAAAATAAATGACACATAGCATCAAATAGCCACTGACTGACAGGCCTTCCCCCCATAATAAACCTATCAGCATCAAATAGCCACCGACTGACAGGCCTTCCCCCCATAATAAACCTATCAGCATCAAATAGCCACTGACTGACAGGCCTTCCCCCCATAATAAACCTATCAGCATCAAATAGCCACCGACTGACAGGCCTTCCCCCCATAATAAACCTATCAGCATCAAATAGCCACGACTGACAGGCCTTCCCCCCATAATAAACCTATCAGCATCAAATAGCCACCGACTGACAGGCCTTCCCCTCATAATAAACCTATCAGCATCAAATAGCCACGACTGACAGGCCTTCCCCCATAATAAACCTATCAGCATCAAATAGCCACCGACTGACAGGCCTTCCCCCCATAATAAACCTATCAGCATCAAATAGCCACTGACTGACAGGCCTTCCCCCATAATAAACCTATCAGCATTAAATAGCCACTGACTGACAGGCCTTCCCCCCCATAATAAACCTATCAGCATCAAATAGCCACGACTGACAGGCCTTCCCCCCATAATAAACCTATCAGCATCAAATAGCCACGACTGACAGGCCTTCCCCCCATAATAAACCTATCAGCATCAAATAGCCACCGACTGACAGGCCTTCCCCATAATAAACCTATCAGCATCAAATAGCCACCGACTGACAGGCCTTCCCCCCATAATAAACCTATCAGCATCAAATAGCCCTTGATTGACAGGCCTTCCCCCCCATAATAAACCTATCAGCATCAAATAGCCACTGACTGACAGGCCTTCCCCCCATAATAAACCTATCAGCATCAAATAGCCACTGACTGACAGGCCTTCCCCCATAATAAACCTATCAGCATCAAATAGCCACCGACTGACAGGCCTTCCCCCCATAATAAACCTATCAGCATCAAATAGCCCTTGATTGACAGGCCTTCCCCCATAATAAACCTATCAGCATCAAATAGCCACCGACTGACAGGCCTTCCCCCCCATAATAAACCTATCAGCATCAAATAGCCACTGACTGACAGGCCTTCCCCATAATAAACCTATCAGCATCAAATAGCCACTGACTGACAGGCCTTCCCCATAATAAACCTATCAGCATCAAATAGCCCTTGATTGACAGGCCTTCCCCATAATAAACCTATCAGCATCAAATAGCCACCGACTGACAGGCCTTCCCCCCATAATAAACCTATCAGCATCAAATAGCCACCGACTGACAGGCCTTCCCCCCATAATAAACCTATCAGCATCAAATAGCCACTGACTGACAGGCCTTCCCCATAATAAACCTATCAGCATCAAATAGCCACCGACTGACAGGCCTTCCCCATTATAAACCTATCAGCATCAAATAGCCACCGACTGACAGGCCTTCCCCCCATAATAAACCTATCAGCATCAAATAGCCCTTGATTGACAGGCCTTCCCCCCCATAATAAACCTATCAGCATCAAATAGCCACTGACTGACAGGCCTTCCCCCCATAATAAACCTATCAGCATCAAATAGCCACCGACTGACAGGCCTTCCCCCCATAATAAACCTATCAGCATCAAATAGCCACCAACTGACAGGCCTTCCCCCCATAATAAACCTATCAGCATCAAATAGCCCTTGATTGACAGGCCTTCCCCATAATAAACCTATCAGCATCAAATAGCCACTGACTGACAGGCCTTCCCCATAATAAACCTATCAGCATCAAATAGCCACTGACTGACAGGCCTTCCCCCATAATAAACCTATCAGCATCAAATAGCCACCAACTGACAGGCCTTCCCCATAATAAACCTATCAGCATCAAATAGCCACGACTGACAGGCCTTCCCCCCATAATAAACCTATCAGCATCAAATAGCCACTGACTGACAGGCCTTCCCCCCATAATAAACCTATCAGCATCAAATAGCCACGACTGACAGGCCTTCCCCCCATAATAAACCTATCA
Organism: Brachymystax lenok tsinlingensis; assembly: GCA_030435695.1. NCBI lineage: Eukaryota > Metazoa > Chordata > Actinopteri > Salmoniformes > Salmonidae > Brachymystax > Brachymystax lenok. The sequence continues at coordinate 42,451,923 of CM059786.1, read as the reverse complement.
GCATCAAATAGCCACCAACTGACAGGCCTTCCCCCCATAATAAACCTATCAGCATCAAATAGCCACTGACTGACAGGCCTTCCCCCCATAATAAACCTATCAGCATCAAATAGCCACCGACTGACAGGCCTTCCCCCCATTATAAACCTATCAGCATCAAATAGCCACCGACTGACAGGCCTTCCCCCCATAATAAACCTATCAGCATCAAATAGCCCTTGATTGACAGGCCTTCCCCCCCATAATAAACCTATCAGCATCAAATAGCCACCGACTGACAGGCCTTCCCCCCATTATAAACCTATCAGCATCAAATAGCCACCGACTGACAGGCCTTCCCCCCATAATAAACCTATCAGCATCAAATAGCCCTTGATTGACAGGCCTTCCCCATAATAAACCTATCAGCATCAAATAGCCACTGACTGACAGGCCTTCCCCCCATAATAAACCTATCAGCATCAAATAGCCACCGACTGACAGGCCTTCCCCCCATAATAAACCTATCAGCATCAAATAGCCACCAACTGACAGGCCTTCCCCCCATAATAAACCTATCAGCATCAAATAGCCCTTGATTGACAGGCCTTCCCCCCCATAATAAACCTATCAGCATCAAATAGCCACTGACTGACAGGCCTTCCCCATAATAAACCTATCAGCATCAAATAGCCACGACTGACAGGCCTCCCCCATAATAAACCTATCAGCATCAAATAGCCACCAACTGACAGGCCTTCCCCATAATAAACCTATCAGCATCAAATAGCCCTTGATTGACAGGCCTTCCCCATAATAAACCTATCAGCATCAAATAGCCACTGACTGACAGGCCTTCCCCCCATAATAAACCTATCAGCATCAAATAGCCACTGACTGACAGGCCTTCCCCCATAATAAACCTATCAGCATCAAATAGCCACTGACTGACAGGCCTTCCCCATAATAAACCTATCAGCATCAAATAGCCACTGACTGACAGGCCTTCCCCATAATAAACCTATCAGCATCAAATAGCCCTTGACTGACAGGCCTTCCCCATAATAAACCTATCAGCATCAAATAGCCCTTGACTGACAGGCCCCCAATAATAAACCAAGCGGCATATGACTTCAATAATGCATCACCAAGTGCACATTCATATTTCAGTAAAGATCATTGAACTTCTCCCAATAAATATTATTTCAAAGTGAGCATCAAACTTCTCACAGGGCCCCACTGATGTGAGAAATCATTCATTAAAAGAGAAACAACCTCTAGTATGCCATTCTGTCAAAATATCCCCAAGGTTCTCACACTATAGTAGGAATTCAAAGCAGGCCACAGTGGACAAGTCATCTGAGTACAACACACACAAACATTGACTAGTAACACACAAAAAAAACCCAGAGTATTTCTTGCTGTTTTTATTTAGGTAAAGACATCATCATAAAAAGGGGGAAACAACTTTAAATAAAAACATTTTTTATTAGATTAAATAAAAATCACACTTCACCCCATTCTACTACAGAAGTTCTCACTGAGACAACTTATAAGCTAGTAAAATATCCAGGACTCATAATGCAACCCTTCTCCGTTCCTATCAAAACGTTCCACCCCCCCCCGACCTCTTCCATCTTAGACCGGTCACGTTCAAGGCAGACTACATTGCAGACGTTGCACTGCATCAACCAATGTCGTCAACTACGCAGGTTGTCATCAGACTGCTGTATTGTACATTGACATGGTTAGCTGGCATGTTAAAACACCCAACCAGACGTTTCGCGATCTGGCATGCAGTCTGCAGTGCAGTCAGCCTGGAACTCGGGCTGTAAGTCTCATTTCCCAGCCTGTTGGGCCTGGCGCCGCAGCAGCACGTAGATCTTCTCCTTGATCCAGTCCTTGTTGTACGGCTGGTACGTCTGTGTGTCCGCGCGGTACCTAGCGGAGAGAGAGACAGACTGAAAGATATATTAAAACATGGGCTGGTACGTCTGTGTGTCCGCGCGGTGCCTAGCGGAGAAATCGAGACGGAGTGTCCCCATCAAAATTGAGCTTAATGAGGCCATAGAAATCCTTGGCCCTAGGATGTTTCTTAACAGAAGTGTAGTACACGCTTCACTTAATGCCTGCAGATCTAATGCTGGGGGTTAAAGTGAACTATAAAACACTATAGGCATGCATGATACTCTTACAACAACCACACAAATGAAAACAACCAGGTTATTAATAAATTAATTCCCAAACAACAAAAATTATATAAATTATGGCATTTGATATCATTCAGGACAGTCAATTTGGGTGAAAACAACGAGGACTGGGCGACGTTCCAGGTTGCCTACGCAGACAAGCTGCTCTGTGCAACACTTCCTGGAACGTAAACACGCAGCAGAGACTCACACCAAGCAGCTGAGGTCAGCCAGGTCGTCGATGAAGTCAAACAGCTGACTGATGTCATATGTGATGGATGGACTGTTTGGGTTCATTCTCTTCAGGTGTTCCTCGTACATCTTACACACACCTGGGAAAAAAAAAAAGAGATTTATAGATTAGTGATAAACTATGTTTAACTTATCTAAAAAAAAAAAAGAAAAGATTTTTCCACAATGTTAGGGTTGTGTTGCACATCTACACTGTGGTGTCTTGGAGCGCAGTGGGCCAGTACTGGTCTCACATAACCACGTGGGGGTTCTAATACCCTGCTCTGTCGATTTAGGTGACTGTCAATTTACCTTCCATGCACTCGTTGACCGACTCATAGTCAGCGTACGTCCTTCCTTCTGGCCTCTTGGTGGGCTGGACCAACAGGATGGTGTGAGACTGCAACACACGATCTCACGTTATTTGGGTCACATGCTTCCTAAAAACAAAAAACAGGTGTAAGACTAAGAACAGTGAGATGCTGACTTACAACAACAACGCAGAGAATAATAAAAAAAAAAAAAACGAGGAATAAAATACACAAATGAGTAACGATAACTTGGCTTTATACACGGGGTACCAGTACCGAGTCGGTGGGCAGGAGTACGAGGGAATTGGAGGTAGATACAGGCATGTACATATTAGGTATGGGTCCAGTGACCAGGCTACAGGATAGACAGCAGCGTATGTGATGAGTCAGAAGAGTTGGAGCAAAATAAGAAAACAGGGTCAATGCAGATAGTTAACCAATAGCTACCTAGACTAACTATTTGGGGCTAGAAGCTGTTCAGTATTCAAACATTTCAGTTTCAATAAAACACACAGAGAATCTCACTGCCAATAGGTACTTATCACAGTGTGTGAGGCCGTTCCTTCTCTTGCCAGAACCAAAAGCGGTGCCTGTTGCGTGCCAACCCGGTAGCGAATCGCAATGCTCGTTAGTGACCAAAAACTTGACTTCAAGCCAAATCAGAGAGCACGAAACCCTATGTGGGGAAAAACAAATAGTGGGACTAATCCCAAACCAGATGGGTTGGCTTGTTGCTGCAGAATGCTGTGGTAGCCATGCTGGTTGTGTGCCTGGAATTCTAAATAAAATCAGTGTCACCAGCAAAGCACCCCAACACAGCTCCTCCTCCATGCTTCACGGTGGGAACCACACATGCGGAGATAATCCGTTCACTTAGTCTGCATCTCACAACGACACGGCAGTTGGGACCAAAAATATTTTATTTGGACTCAAGACCAAAAAGGACAGATTTACACCGGTCTAATGTCCATTGCTCGTGTTTCTGGGCCCAAGTAAGTCTCTTTCTTCTTGGTGTTCTTTAGTAGTGGTTTCTTTGCAGCAATTCGACAATGAAGGCCTGATTCACGCAGTCTCCTCTGAACAGTTGATGTTGAGATGTGTCTGTTACTTGAACTCTGAAGCACTTATTTGGGCTGCAATTTCTGAACAGAGGTAACTCTGGGTATTCCTCTCCTGGGGGGCGGTCCTCATGAGAGCCAGTTTCATCATAGCGCTTGATGGTTTTTTGCGACTGCACTTGAAGAAACGTTCAAAGTTGAACGCTCAGATCAACCCTACACCTCAGCCAGAGCGTCCGGTGTGCGCTCTGGATTTACGAACGGACAATCTGACAAACGCTCTAGATTTTCAAAACGCTGATTGTAATTGTCAAACCGCCACCATAAAGAGTTCCAAAAAATGTCCAGTATCTCTGTGTTCAACATTCCACACATGAGGCCAAAAGAGGGCGCTGTTGGTCATTGACTGCAGGAAATGGTAGTTTCAAATGATCAGCATCATCTAGTGGGTGGCACGGTGGTTTTTTTTGTTGTAGTAATAAATACTTGTTTGTTTTTGCTCCATCTGTGTCCACCCAGGCCCCACTCATGCTTACGCCCCTGAGGACAATCAGTGCATGACGACAATAGCACATCACAAAATAGCCTAACTGACCAAGACTTGTTCAATACCTGGTTTGAAAAATATTGCCTTTGTTATGATATCTACTAAGTTGAAACATCTTTCCTACCTACCGGATGACAGTATTCTTTGAGCTGCTCCACGGCAACAAATAAACAGTTGCACACTCCTGCTGCTTGTAGACGATATTTAACACACTACTTTGATAAGCATCATGGGAATTAAGGAGTATAGGTAAAGCTCACAGAAGACAAAAGTGGGTTGTCATCTCGTCCACCACGTAAGCCTTTCCGTCCTTTATATTGAGTGCTGCAAGGTTCTGTTCTGTGTCTTAACCAATGAGATTCACGCAAATCATAGGTTGCGCAGGCCAGGCTAAAAGTTGGGCAGCGCCGCCAGCCTGTGAACCCGTTGGGCAGCGCCGCCAGCCTGTGAACCCGTTGGGCAGCGCCGCCAGCCTGTGAACCCGTTGGGCAGCGCCGCCAGCCTGTGAACCCGTTGGGCAGCGCCGCCAGCCTGTGAACCCAGAAGATCGAATAACTCCCATCTGTTCTAATTACACAGAGAAATAAAATGCAACAATTATGTTTTTACTGAGTTATAGTTCATAAGAAAATCAGCTCATGAAACATGGGACCAACACTTCACATGTTGCGTTTTTTTTATTCTGTATATTAGCTTTGGACGAACAGGATCTTCTAGATGCTACAAACTGTTCCGCAGCCTTGCGAAGGACATGCGCATCAAGGGTGGGAAAATACGGGCTAAACATCCGGCAAAAACACCACAATGGCAAAAGGCATGTGCATCTGATGGACATACAGCCTACAAGGCACTGCGTGATCAATCCCACATCGGCCGTTGAGCATTTACAAATCACACGGCCTCTGCAGAAGTCAGGGCATCCATACTTCTGGTGCTTCACAGAGCTGTTGTGAAGGAAGTTGCCATGGAAGTGAGTTAGTGTTTATACAGGACGTCCCACCCCCACCTACCGCGTCAACCAATGATCTCTTAGGCCTCACTTCCCTCCACTATCGGAGATATCTACTGCAGCCCTCATCCTCCACATACAACACCCGTTATGCCAGTCACATTCTGTTAAAGGTCCCCAAAGCACACGCATCCCTGGGGTCGCTCGTCTTTTCAGTTCGCTGCAGCTAGCGACTGGAACGAGCTGCAACAAACACTCAAACTGCACAGTTCTCTCTCATCTCTTCATTCAAAGACTCAATCATGGACCACTCTTACTGACAGGTGTGGCTGCTTTGTGTGATGTATTGTTGTCTCTACCTTCCTGCCCTTTGTGCTGTTGTCTGTGCCCAATAATGTTTGTACCATGTGTTGCTACCATGTTACTGCCATGTTGTTGTCGTCTTAGGTCTCTATGTAGTGTTGTGTTGTCTCTCTCTTTGTGATGTGTGTTTTGTCCTATATTTTTATTCCCAGCCATCATTGTAAATAAGAATTTGTGATGCGGGTACGGCACTTGATTTGGCCTCTGCAATTGCGTCACACCCTACATACGGAACCTCCGACCACATTTTCGGATGAAGCATAAATGGTCTTTTATTTTATTTATTTTTAAACTGCAGAATGCCAACATTGGGCGGAATGAGACTCAGCCCATGCAAAAAAAATAATAAAATATCTCTAGTTTAAATTGATTTCCTAAGGCGGAGGTATTTACTTAGTTATTCCATATCAAGGCTAGATTAGGCTGAAAGGCAACAGCACAATGAATTCCTCTCAATGAAAAGATGGATTTCTTGACTGAGTTACAGTTTTATTAAACCTACAAAAAAATGAACTTTATCAAGTAGTCATTGACAGTAACAAAATATATATATAATAATATGAACTTATAGTCACAGCCTCTCCACTTTGTTTGCTTAATTGGGGGGAATGGGTTGGAGAAATGGTTTCCTATAGGCTGGGTGGGGCTCAACAGGCAGAATCCGTTCCAAAGGGCACCCTATTCCCTACATAATGTACTACTTTTGACCAGAGCCTTAAGGGCCTTGGTCAGCATTAGTGCACTATGTATAGGGTGCCCTTTGGGACACAGGCCATCTGTTGATGAAGCCACCGGAAATAAAAAAAATTTGGCTGCATACCAACTGTCCATCCCTCTCCTCATGGATATCCAAGCACTGGCTAGACGTAAAGTAATGGCTTGAGCTACTCTACGCCATTGTTAAATCCCTGAGATGAGAAGATTGATGTGCAGCGGACACCCTGGTTCTACAGACACCCTGGTTCAAATCCAAGGCTGTATCACAACCGGCCTTGATCGGGAGTCACAAAGGGCGGCGCACAATTGGCTCAGCGTCGTCCGGGTTTGGCCGGTGCAGGCAGTCATTGTAAATAAGAATTTGTTCTTAACTGACTTGCCTAATTAAATAAATGTTTAAAATTCTACAAGTCCACACTTTGGGAGAAGTACAATAGATATGCAGCCAATGTTAATGGTCACACACACCTTTGAGTCATTAGTAAAAATAAGGTTTTCTAGAAAAGGGCAAATACAGTTGTTGCTGTAGTAGGTAAGACAATGGCGAGTATAGGTTCATTACGGATTGAGAAAAACACCACACAGAATGTTCCATTCTCAGCCAGGCCCATCTTTTCAAAGAAAACACCATTTAATTATCTCTATTTATATTTTGAATGTATTCCAGGTGAACCAGATTCCATTTTGAAAAAAAGATTGCAGCCAGAGTACAGTATAACTGCAAATACTGCATCCAAAATAGTATGTGTATATACTTTTTTTTACAGAATTAATTTTATAGTGTAGCTACAGTAAAGTATAATTGCAGTTATTCTGTAATTACTGTGTTCAAAATACCAGTCGACTGCAGTTACTGCACTTTCACTGCCGTTTCAAAACTGCTCTCTTGTTTTGTAAGGGTCCCAATAATTTAGGTAGTAAACGACACCCTTCTCTGGTATATTCTATTGTGAACTGTCTGGGACTCGTTGTTGTTTCCCTGTTTAGGCCTACTACTCACAGATACTTGACTTAAGTCAAAGTCTAAATTAACTGCAATACACTGGTCTCAAATTTATTAGCATAACTTGAATACACAGAACCACGGCAGACACAATGTAAAATGAGAGGCTTTTCACAATATTAAAACGTGCCCCAGTGCAACATGCTGAGCTCTGCCCACTGGGACACGTTTTAATATTGTGAAAAGCCTCTCATTTTACAATGGGTCTGCCGTGCTTCTGTTGTATTCAAGTTATGGGCAAGTGAGCGCTGGTATCGTCATATTTTCAACCGATCAGCTTCTCTGGTATCGTCATATTTTCAACCGATCAGCTTCTCTGGTATCGTCATATTTTCAACCGATCAGCTTCTCACCACACCGGCTGCATTCATTCCCTTTGGACGGTCAAATGAAACGACTCGACATCGCCATCTGCCGGCCTTTGGACTAACACTACCTATGAGTAAAACTGTATTACTTTTAATATCATCAATAAAAGGCTTTAATTTCAGTCAATTAATATTTCTAAGACGACCTCAGTTAAAAGTTAAGAGCTGGATCATCCTGCAACACAGGACCAAAAGCCAGACATCTGTTTCGCTACCATCCCCCCATCAATACAATTACTGTTGTCGCTAACTAGCGTAACTCGGAATTGACCACAGACAAGTCAATGAACACGAAGACTACAACATCTAGTCGGAAGATTAAAACTACAACACCGTGTAATTATGTGTCAGACTGATTTATGACGAAGACGTTTATAAAATAAAAACTCACTTCACTAACATTCACAAGCTAACGCGTTAGCTAGCATCCGTGTATATAAAAAAAAAATTTGTTATAAAGAAGGCTAGCTAGCAATCGACTTTTTTTACTCTGGAAAACCACTTAAACACATAATCTAGACATGCTATTTTAAAACAAACCCCGGAAAAAAAAAACTAACCATTTTCTGGATAATTCCTTCACCGCGGTCTTGGAGTAAATAAGGATTCTTGTTCTGCTCGACATCAACGTCTCGTCACTAGTTACCACAGCAACAAAGACATAAACCTCGCCTATTTCTACCATTTCTGTTCTTATTTTTTTTTTTTTTTTAAACATAACCCTCAACCACACGGCTAACCTTATGTCTAACTGTAACATTAAATTAAGACCAAAATAATTATTATACATTTTTAAGATATAGACAATTTTGACTTTGTGGCTGTGATATCTAGAAAACCGTATGGGTCGAAAAAAAGTACTTCCGGGTCACGGAATTTCGGACGTTTCAAAATAAAAGTCGCCTACGTCGCAGGAAAACAAAAAGGTGTAATTAACATATATATTTATTCATGATGTACTGTACGAAAAACAATGGTCTTAACATGAACAGTAATTCATATTTGTTCATATTTAAGTGACATTTGCATTCAATTTGGCTTTAAAAACACGTGTTCCAATGGCAAATCAATGCTCCCAATGCAACCCTTACAAAAAAAAAATATTGCAGTTTTGACACTGCATTAGAACCAGTGGTGTAAAGCACTTAAGTAAAAATACTTTAAAGTACTACTTAAGTAGTTTTTTTTTTTTGGGGGGGGGGTATCTGTACTTTACTATTTATATTTTTGACAACCTTTAATTTTACTCCACTACATTACAAAAAGGAAATAATGTACTTTTTACTCCATACATTTTCCCCTGACACCCAAAAGTACTGGTTACATTTTGAATGCTTAACAGGACATTAAACACAGTTGAACTGCAGTTATACTGCACTCTGACTGCAATACTTATTCGTAAGGGAATACACTGTATATGAAATACATATTGGCTTATAGAGAGAAAACTATTCTAGGTGCAGAAGTAAAAGTGGGGTTGGGATTAGTCACTAGGGTCTGTAGAATCCATATAGGGTGTTATTTCCTAGAGGACTGACATCTATATGCCCAGCAACACTTTCTACTCCACCCACTCCATTGGTCCCAATGCAATACACAGTAGGCCTATAGGTGATTAGTCACTTCAAAGACACAGTGTAAACAATAATGGACTGGCACACCTGTTAACGACCTAAATTAACCTAAAGGTGATGATCCATATTTGTTAACAACTTAAATGAACCTGATGGTGATGATCCATACCTGTTAACTACCTAAATTAACCTGATGATGACGAGCCATATTTGTTAACAACCTAAATTAACTGTTAATTTACAGGTAGGTCAGTCAGTTACCTACATTGTGTTAATTTACAAGTAGGCCAGTCAGTTACCTACGGTGTTAACTATCTGGCCTACCTGTAAATTACCAGCATTATCCTAATGATGACGAGCAGGCTACAGACTTTACACATTTAAACATCAGCCCAAGGACAGCCTTACGTGCCAAAACATGCATCAGGTGAAGCGTGTTGGCGTGACAAAAAAACCAACACATTTTTAAATTCGGTGTCCAAGTAAGATCAAGCTGCTATAGCTTAGTATCACCCCAATGATGCCTATAGCCTATCAATGGTTAACAATGCTTTTCTTCAACCCACTCTGGTCGCAAATTCATCAAAAGGTGTGCATCTTGGACTTGGGTTTTTTGGACTGAAAGTAGCAGGGATGTGGGTTTGGTTTTTTTTGTGACGTATTATTGCCTCATAAAATAGCAATGTGCTTAGCCAGGAAGTAGTGTGTAGACTGGACCATGGTTGTATGGATACGTAATCAATCGTTTTCCTGTACAGTGCTATATTTGTACCGTATAGTGTCCAGGCGTCCCATTATAAACTGTTTGTGTCACGACAGCTAGGAGTGGTGGGTGCGGAGTCAGGCGCAGAGAGCAGAGGATCAGGCAACCGACTTTATCGCGACGCGTGAAAAATGTCAAACGCCAAAACAACAGGCGAACTAAACAGAAGAGCGGCCCAAAACAGGACACACCGAACACAGCAAGAGAAACATACAACCAACAGTCCACCGACAAACAGAAAACAAGCCCGCACAAAAAGGAGGCGGGCCTAACCCGGCTTAAATAGCCCTAACAAAAAACACAAACAAGGAACAGGTGCAACCAATACAGAAAAATCAACGGAAAGGAAAAGGGGGTTGATGGCAGGTATTAGGTCGGTGACGACGGCCGTCGAACGCCGCCCGAACAGGCAGAGGATCCACCTTCGGTGGAAGTCGTGACAGTACCGACGCACGGCCCCTGCAGCGCGCAGACACCGGCCTCGAGGGCGAGGCGCAGGGCGATCCGGATGAAGGCGGTGGAACTCCCTCAGCAGTGATGGATCCAAGATGTCCTCCACCGGTACCCAGCACCTCTCCTCCGGACCGTACCCCTCCCAGTCCACGAGGTACTGTAGGCCCCTCACCCGGCGCCTAGAGTCCAGAATGGAGAGGACTGTGTACGGCGGGGACCCCTCGATGTCCAGAGGGGGTGGAGGGACCTCCGGCACCTCACCTTCCTGCAGGGGACCAGCTACCACTGGCCTGAGGAAGAGACACATGACATGAGGGTTTAATACGGTAGTAAGATGGAAGCTGTAACCTATAACACACCTCGTTTATCCTCCTCAGGACTTTAAATGGCCCCACACACTGTGGCCCCAGCCTCCGGCAGGGCAGGCGGAGGGGTAGGTTTCGGGTCGAGAGCCAGACCCGGTCCCCCGGTGCGAACACGGGGGCCTCACTGCGGTGACGGTCAGCGCTCCTCTTCTGCCGCCCACCAGCTTGTTTCAGTGATTCCTGGACGGCTCTCCAGGTCTCCTTTGAGCGCTGCACCCACTCCTCCACAGCAGGAGCTTCAGTCTGGCTCTGATGCCACGGTACCAGGACCGGCTGGTAGCCCAACACGCACTGGAAAGGTGACATGTTAGTGGAGGAGTGGCGGAGTGAGTTCTGAGCCACCTCCGTCCGCCCATGGGACGTACCTCCCCACTCACCAGGCCGGTCCTGGCAATACGCCCGCAGAAACCTACCCACCTCCTGGTTCACTCTCTCCACCTGCCCATTACTCTCAGGGTGAAAACCTGAGGTCAGGCTGATCGAGACCCCCAGACGCTCCATAAACGCCCTCCACACTCGGGACGTGAACTGGGGACCCCGATCAGAAACAATGTCCTCAGGCACCCCATAGTGCCGGAAGACGCGGGTAAACAGGGCCTCCGCAGTCTGTAGGGCTGTAGGGAGACCGGGCAACGGGATAAGACGACAGGACTTAGAGAACCGATCCACAACGACCAGGATCGTGGTGTTCCCCTGGGACGGAGGAAGATCCGTGAGGAAATCCACCGACAGGTGAGACCACGGCCGTTGTGGAACGGGGAGGGGCTGTAACTTCCCTCTAGGCAGGTGTCTAGGAGCCTTACTCTGAGGGCATACCGAACAGGAGGAGACATAAAACCTCACGTCCTTAGCCAAAGTGGGTGTCATGAGAATTTTGCTATCTCAATTGTTGACATAAACTATCACTCAAGTTTTGAATAATTCCCAGAGGTTGTAAGGCTCTGGTCAATAAAGAATTTAGACAAAACCCCATATCTGCAATTCTGCTCATAATACCTGCACATTCGTTTATATATCACACATAGTGTCATAATTGTCCACACACATAGCGTCACATATGTCCCTCCTCGTCTACTCCAAAACATACATTTACTATCTTGTCCTGCAACATGTCACACAATCTTATTACAAGCCCAACGGTATTTTCCCCCTCCCTGGCTGGAGAGGCCTTCTTCCTCTTATCAGTTCCACAGTGATCACATGCTGTCTGTCACTGGTTCCTACTTTTCTATGCACACACATTCAAGCCATTTATAAAAATACTGTACTGGTTATTTTAGGAGTATAATTCATTTAGTCATCAATAAACATTTATAACAGTGGGCCACCAGTATTTCCCCCTAAGACCCCGCACTGTCCTCTCAATCCCCGGATGACCCGAAGAGGGTAGCGTATGGGCCCACCGAATCAGTTGATACGAACACCAAGCGGCACGTACTGACAACCCACTGGACACTGAGGAGGCACAGGTTCCAACCATAACGCCCGCTCGATGTCCACGTCCACCTCCCATACCACCGGTGCTACCAGACATGACGCAGGAAGGATGGGAGTAGGCTCAATGGACCGCTCCTCGGTGTCATAGAGACGGGACAGCGCGTCGGCCTTAGTATTCAGGGAACCTGGCCTATAAGAGATTGTGAACAGAAATCTGGTGAAAAACATGGTCCACCTAGCCTGCCGCGGATTCAGTCTCCTCGCTGCCCGGATATACTCCAGATTACGGTGGTCAGTCCAGATGAGAAAAGGGTGCTTAGCCCCCTCAAGCCAATGTCTCCACACCTTCAGAGCCTTTACCACAGCTAACAACTCCCGGTCCCCCCACGTCATAGTTTTGCTCCGCCGGACCGAGCTTCCTCGAAAAGAAAGCGCAGGGGCGGAGCTTCGGTGGCGTGCCTGAGCGCTGTGATAGCACGGCTCCAACCCCAGCCTCAGACGCGTCCACCTCCACTATGAACACCAAAGAGGAGTACGGATGAGCCAGCAAGGGAGCGTTGGTGAACAGCTCCTTCAGACGACTGAAGGCTCTGTCCGCCTCCGCCGACCATCGTAACCGCACCGGGCCCCCCCTTCAGCAGTGAGGTAATGGGAGCAGCCACCTGGCCAAAACCCAGGATAAACCTCCGGTAGTAATTGGCAAACCCTAAAAACCGCTGCACCTCCTTTACCATGGTCGAAGTCGGCCAATTTCGCACGGCTATAACGTGGTCACACTCCATCACCACCACAGAGGTGGAAATGCGATAACCCAGGAAGGAAACGGCTTGTTTGGAAAACACACATTTCTCCGCCTTGACGTACAGGTCTTTGCGCACCAGAGACATATGCGTGGCGCGTGTGGCGGAATAGATCAGGATATCATCTATATACACCACCACACCCTGCCCGTGAAGGTCTCTGAGAATTTTGTCTCCGAAAGATTGAAAGACGGCTGGAGCATTCTTCAACCCATAAGGCATGACGAGGAACTCATAATGGCCAGATGTTGTACTAAACGCAGTCTTCCATTCATCTCCTTCCCGGATACGCACCAAATTATATGCGCTCCTGAGGTCCAGTTTTGTGAAAAAACACGCTCAGTGAAATGATTCAACCGCCGTAGCGATGAGAGGTAGCGGGTAACTAAATCCCACTGTGATGGAGTTTAGACCTCTATAATCAATGCACGGACGCAGACCTCCCTCCTTTTTCGTCACAAAAAAGAAACTCGAGGAGACGGGTGATATGGAGGGCTGAATGTACCCCTGTCCCAGAGATTCAGTGATATATGTCTCCATAGCCACTGTCTCCTCCTGTGACAACGGGTACACGTGACTCCTGGGAAGTGCTGCGTTTACCTGGAGGTTTATCGCGCAATCCCCTCGTCGATGAGGTGGTAATTGGGTCGCCTTCTTCTTACAGAAGACGATATCCAAATCGGCATATTCAGAGGGAATGCGCACAGTGGAAACCTGGTCTGGACTCTCCACCATTGTGGCACCGATGGAAACTCCTCTACACCTACCTGAACACTCCTCTGACCACCCCTGGAGAGCCCCCTGTTTCCACGAAATCATAGGATTGTGAGTAGCCAGCCAGGGAATCCCCAGCACCACTGGAAACGCAGGTGAATCAATAAGGAATAGACTAATCCGCTCCCCATGATCCCGCCCGCGTTACCATGTCCAGTGGAACCGTGGCCTCCCTGACCAGCCCTGACTCTAACGGTCAGCTATCTAGGGAGTGCACGGGGAAGGGTTGATCTATCGGCACTAGCGGAATCCCTAGCCTCAAAGCGAGTCCGCGATCCATAAAGTTCCCAGCTGTGCCTGAATCGACCAGCGCCTTATGCTGGAGAGAGGGAGAAAACTCAGGGAAAGAGATTAGTAAAAACATGTGACCAACAGGGAGCTCTGGGTGAGTCTGGTGCTGACTCACCTGGGGTGACCGAGTAGTACTCTGCCTGCCCTCTCGACTCCCAGAGGAGCTCCTCCAGCACCGATCGGCAGTGTGTCCTCTCCGACCACAACTGGTGCAGGAGGAGCCTCCTCCTCCTGTTCCCCTCGATGCGCCCCCCCCCCCCAAACTCCATAGGGATTGGAGCGGAAGGGCCGGGAGGAGGAACTAACAGGGCCCGTTCTGACCCCCCGCGAGCAGCCAGCAGGTTGTCCAGTCGGATCGACATGTCAATAAGCTCGTCGAGGGAGCGGGTAGCGTCCCGACAAGCTAGCTCCCTGCGGACGTCCTCCCGGAGACTGCACCGGTAGTGGTCCATCAGGGCCCTGTCGTTCCACCCCGCTCCAGCGGCCAAGGTCCGAAACTCCAGCGCGAAGTCCTGCGCGCTCCTCGTCTCCTGTCTAAGGTGAAACAGCCGTTCACCCGCCGCTCGGCCCTCTGGTGGGTGGTCGAACACGGCCCTGAACCGGCGGGCGAACTCTGGGTAGTGTTCCCTTGCGGAGTCTGGGCTATTCCACACTGCGTTGGCCCACTCCAGGGCTTGACCCGTTAGACCTGAGACGAGGACGCTCACGCTCTCCTCACCAGAGGGAGTCGGGCGAATGGTAGCCAGCTATAGCTCTAACTGGAGCAAGAACCCCTTGCACCCAGCCACCGTCCCATCGTACTCCCTTGGGGGCGCGAGACGAAGCGAGCTGGATCCGGACGCCGCCGGAGGAGTCTGTTGAGGAGGAGGAGGAGCTGGAGGCGAGGTAAGGAGACCACTCCTCTCCCATCGGTCCATTCTCTCCATCATCTGATCCATCGCTGACCCGATTCGCTGGAGGATGGTCGTGTGATGGAGGACACGCTCCTCCATAGATGGGAGAAGGGAAGTAGCTGCTCCTGCTGACTCCATGACAAATGGTGCGGCTTCTGTCACACAGCTAGGAGTGGTGGGTGCGGAGTCAGGCGCAGAGAGCAGAGGATAAGGTAACCAACTTTATTGCGGTGCGTAAAATGTCAAACGCAAAACAACAGGCGAACTAAACAGAAGAGCGGCCCAAAACAGGACACCGAACACAGCAAGAGAAACATACAACCAACAGTCCACCGACAAACAGAAAACAAGCCCGCACAAAAAGGAGGCGGGCCTAACCGGCTTAAATAGCCCTAACAAAAAACACAAACAAGGAACAGGTGCAACCAATACAGAAAAATCAACGGAAAGGAAAAGGGGGTTGATGGCAGCTAGTAGGCCGGTGACGACGACCGCCGAATGCCGCCCAAACATCTGAAAATCTGTTGTTCTGTCCCTGAACAAGGCAGTTAACCCACTGTTCCTAGGATGTCATTGAAAATAAGAATTTGTTCTTAAGACTTGCCTAGTTAAATAACATTGTTTTCGTGGTGACTCTGAGGGTGTTGCCTGGCCTCTCAGTCTCTGGTACAGGAGTCAGTCCTTTGTTGCTTTTTCCTTCCAATACCTTCCCACACGTGAAGCAGCTCACGCCAACATGTTATCACAACACACACGTCGTGAAGCAGCTCACGCCAACATGTTATCACAACACACACGTGAAGTAGCTCACGCCAACATGTTATCACAACACACACGTGAAGTAGCTCACGCCAACAGGTTATCACAACACACACGTGAAGTAGCTCACGCCAACAGGTTATCACAACACACACGTGAAGCAGCTCACGCCAACATGTTATCACAACACACACGTGAAGTAGCTCACGCCAACAGGTTATCACAACACACACGTGAAGTAGCTCACGCCAACAGGTTATCACAACACACACGTGAAGTAGCTCACGCCAACAGGTTATCACAACACACACGTGAAGTAGCTCACGCCAACAGGTTATCACAACAGTCCAGTTGCTTTTATTGCATTGAAAGGCAGCACATTGAAAGACAGTACATGCATACCTTCTCAGCTGATGGAGAGGCTAGTCCCTCTCTGTCTAAACCTCCGTTCCTAAACACCAGCGGCTGTGACCGGCTTGGTGGAGCAAATTCTTACTACGTGACATTGAGAAGTTAATTAACCAGGAAACCTCTTGGGAAATCTCTGAACGGCTTTTATTCAGAAGATAAGCAGAGGCAAGGCTAGGTTAAAGCATTAGCAAAGCTAGGCTAAAGCATTAGCAAGGCTAGGGTAAAGCATTAGCAAGGCTAGGGTAAAGTATTAGCAAGGCTAGGTTAAAGCATTAGCAAGGCTAGGTAAAGCATTAGCAAGGCTAGGGTAAAGCATTAGCAAGGCTAGGGTAAAGCATTAGCAAGGCTAGGTTAAAGCATTAGCAAGGCTAGGTTAAAGCAGAAGCAAGGCTAGGTTAAAGCAGAAGCAAGGCTAGGTTAAAGCATTAGCAAGGCTAGGGTAAAGCATTAGCAAGGCTAGGGTAAAGCATTAGCAAGGCTAGGGTAAAGCATTAGCAAGGGTAAAGCATTAGCAAGGCTAGGTTAAAGCATTAGGAAGGCTAGATTAAAGCAGAAGCAAGGCTAGGTTAAAGCAGAAGCAAGGCTAGGTTAAAGCATTAGCAAGGCTAGGGTAAAGCATTAGCAAGGCTAGGGTAAAGCATTAGCAAGGCTAGGGTAAAGCATTAGCAAGGGTAAAGCATTAGCAAGGCTAGGTTAAAGCATTAGCAAGGCTAGGGTAAAGCATTAGCAAGGGTAAAGCATTAGCAAGGCAAGGTTAAAGCATTAGCAAGGCTAGGGTAAAGCATTAGCAAGGCTAGGGTAAAGCATTAGCAAGGGTAAAGCATTAGCAAGGCAAGGTTAAAGCATTAGCAAGGCTAGGTTAAAGCATTAGCAAGGCTAGGGTAAAGCATTAGCAAGGCTAGGTTAAAGCATTAGCAAAGCTAGGCTAAAGCATTAGCAAGGCTAGGTTAAAGCATTTGCAAGGCTAGGGTAAAGCATTAGCAAGGCTAGGGTAAAGCATTAGCAAGGGTAAAGCATTAGCAAGGCTAGGGTAAAGCATTAGCAAGGCTAGGGTAAAGCATTAGCAAGGCTAGAGTAAAGCGTTAGCAAGGCTAGAGTAAAGCGTTAGCAAGGCTAGAGTAAAGCATTAGCAAGGCTAGAGTAAAGCATTAGCAAGGCTAGGGTAAAGCATTAGCAAGGCTAGGGTAAAGCATTAGCAAGGCTAGAGTAAAGCGTTAGGCCTACATACTGTAGCTTGGTCTGCAAAGCTACCGGTAATTTACCAAAGTTATCGGAATCTTTAGTCATTTTGGTAATTAATAACATATATCCATGATTTTCTAGAGAAAATAGCATAATTAATGAAAAAGGCATCTGATCAACTCTTCCAACTATTGACTGTTTTCACAACTGCCACCATTTTGAATCCGAAATATTGACAACAAATGCGTATTGAAGTGTGACACAGTAATGCTGTTGTTATTACTGGAGTTACAGTCACCACTGGTGACGTCCTACCTCATAAATGGGAGGGTTTTGGTTGACTCAGTGAATGATGTGTAGCCTGGTCCATATGGTTTTCATTTTAGTTGGCAAGATGGCACAAACAGATCTGGGACCAGGCTAGGTAATGACCATAGCATTTGGAAAGACGGCACAAACAGATCTGGGACCAGGCTAGGTAATGACCATAGGAGTTGGCAAGACAACACAAACAGATCTGGGACCAGGTTAAATTATATCAGCCTTGTTATTCTGTGATGAACCACTAGATGGTGATACTACAACACATAATATGTTGATGGGCCATCATTAGAGATTTAACTGGGCTACTGGCAGAACTATGTGGTTGACCTAATAACAAAAGGCCCATTGTTCAGTGTGTTTACCTGTAGGCTGCAGTTCAAACACCAGATACACAGACTAGATAATAATACAAAGTAAAGTGAGGGTTTGTATGGATTCACAATAGGATGTTCTTTCTGATAGTTGTCTGATGCTGTAATAATGTAATCTAATGTGTTGTCCAGGGTCTTGATAGTTGTCTGACATTTTATGTGTTGTCCGGGATCTTGATAGTTGTCTGACATGTTATGTGTTGTCCGGGATCTTGATAGTTGTCTGACATGTTATGTGTTGTCCAGGATCTTGATAGTTGTCTGACATGTTATGTGTTGTCCAGGATCTTGATACAGTGCCTTCAGAAACTATTTATGCCCCTTTACTTATTCCACATGTTGTTTTTACAGATTGAATTCAAAATGTATTAAATACCTAAAAAAAAATATCACCCATTTACACACACTAACCCATAATGACAAAGTGGAAAACATGTTTTTATCATTTTCTTTTGCACATTTACTGAAATAGAAATACAGAAATATATTGCCTGTGCTTAGCTCCATTCCGTTTATTTTTAAGTATTCCCACCCCCCCGAGTCAATGCATGTTAGAATCACCATTGGCAGCGCCAGCGATTACAGTTGAGTCTTCCTGGGTAAGTCTCTTAAGAGCTTTCCACACCTGGATTGTACAATATTTGCCCATTTTATTATTTTCAACATTCTTCAAGCTCTGTCAAATTGGTTTTTGATCATTGCTAGACAGGCATTTTCAAGTTTTGCCATAGATTTTCAAGCAGATTTTAAGTCAAAATGTGTTGTATTTGATTTGCCCCAAACATAGCATTTTGTATTCAGGACAAAGTGAATTGCTTTGCCACATTTTTGGCAGTATTACTTTAGTGCCTTGTTGTAAACAGGATGTTTTGGGATATTTTTATTCTGTTCAGACTTCTTTTCACTCTGTCATTTAGGTTAGTAATGTGGAGTAACTACAATGTTGTTGATCCATCCTCAGTTTTCTCTTATAACAGCCATTAAACTCTGTTACTGTTTTATCTTCTTAGGGAGTGGCAGCAGAGGTGACGGTTTTGGAGAGTCTGGCGTGCCCAAAGTAAAATGCCTGCCACTCAGGTCCAGAAAATAGGATATGCACTATTGGATAGGACACACTCTGAAGTTTCTAAAAGTGTTAAAATAAGGTATGTGAGTATAACAGAACTGATATAGCAGGCGAAAACCCGAGGAAAATCCATCCGGATTTGCAGTTTGTTTTGTACATGACCTTTTTCTCCAGGCTGCCTATTGATTTCTACAGTGAGGGAAAAAAGTATTTGATCCCCTGCCGATTTTGTACGTTTGCCCACTGACAAAGAAATGATCAGACTATAATTTTAATGGTAGGTTTATTTGAACAGTGAGAGACAGAATAACAACAAAAAAATCCAGAAAAACGCATGTGAAAAAATGTTATAAATTGATTTGCATTTTAATGAGGGAAATAAGTATTTGAACCCCTCTCAATCAGAAAGATTTCTGGCTCCCAGGTGTCTTTTATACAGGTAACGAGCTGAGATTAGGAGCGTGCAACATTTGGTTAAAAATAAGTCCTACATTATTTGCCCATATCGTGCAGCCCTACGTGGCAGTGTGGAAATTCTCTATTGAGCAGTGGTGTAAAGTACTTGAGTAGTACTTGAGTAGTACTTGAAACTATTTTTACTTAAGTCGTTTTTTTTGGTACCTGTACTTTAATTTACTATTTTTGACAACTTTACTTTTACTTCACTACATTCCTAAAGAAAATACTATACTTTTTACTCCATACATTTTCCCTGACAGCTAAAAGTACTTGTTACATTTTGAATGCTTAACAGGACAGGAAACACAGTTGAACTGCAGTTATACTGCACTCTGACTGCAATACTTTTCCGTAAGGGAATACACTGTATATGAAATACATATTGTCACGACTTCCGCCGAGGTCGGTCCCTCTCCTCGTTCGGGCGGTTTTCGGCGGTCGACGTCACCGGCCTTCTAGCCATCGTCGATCTATTTTTCATGTTCCATTTGTTTTGTCTTTGTTTTACACACCTGGGTTCAATTCCCCAAATTACATGTTCATTATTTAACCCTCTGTTTTCCCCATGTTTGGTGTTTGTGATTGTTTGTTGTAGGTTTTTTGGTTATGTTTATGGCTGGCATTATTTCGCCCGTTTGTTTTTTGGGTGCGTTGGATTTGTTATCCCTGTTCTTCCGTATTTTTATTAACTACGTTGTTCACTCATCTCTGCTTTCCTGCGGCTGACTTTTCACCAGCTACACACACCAACCTGACATTAGTAGTGTAAAATGTTTTATTAGAATAGGCATTGAAGCTCGCTAAATGTAAACATACCGCAGACGCCGCTCTTTAACTGTTTGTCCTGAATACAAAGTGTTATGTTTGGGGGCAAATCCAATACAACACATTACTGAGTACCACTCTCCATATTTTCAAGCATAATGGTGACTGCATCATGTTATGGGTATGTTTGTAATCGTTAAGGACTGGGGAGTTTTTCAGGATAAAAGAGAAATGGTATGGAACTAAGCAAAGGTAAAATCCTAGAGGAAAACCTGGTTCAATCTGATTTCCACAAGACACTGGGAGATTAATTCACCTTTCAGCTGGACAATAACCTAAAACACAAGGACAAATCTACACTGAAGTTGCTTACCAAGAAGACTTTGAATGTTCCTGAGTGGCTGAGTTACAGTTTTGACTTAAATTGTCTTGAAAATCTATGGCAAGACTTGAAAATGGTTGTCTAGCATGGATCAACAACCAATTTGACAGAGTTTGAAGAAATTTGTAAAGTATAATGGGCAAATGTTGCACAATCCAGGTGTGAAAAGCTCTTGGAGACTTACCCAGAAACACTCACAGCTGTAATCGCCGCCAAAGGTGATTCTAACATGTATTGACTGGTGTGAATACTTATGTAAATGAGATATATCAAAAATGTCTAACATGTTTTCACTGTCATTATGGTGTATTGTGTGTTGATGGGTGAGAGAGAAAAATATATTTAATCTATTTTGTATTCAGGCTGTAACACAACAAAATGTGGAGTCCAGGGGTATGAATACTTTCTGAAGGCTCTGTATGTCCGGGATGTTGTCCTGTGAGTATGTTAGAATGTTGTGGTATCACAACAGTCAAACAGCCATGTGTGTGCAGAGGTTCCGCCAGCAGAAAATTTTATCTTTGTTTTACTAGGCAAGTCAGTTAAGAACAAATTCTTATTTTCAACAACAGCCTAGGAACAGTGGGTTTAACTGCCTTGTTCAGGGTGGCAGAACAACAGATTTGTACCTTGTCTGCTCTGGGATTTGAATTTGCAACCTTTCGGTTACTAGTCCAACGCTCTAACCACTAGGCTACCCTGCCGCCCCCCTGCCGAATCAACATGACGGACAGAATTGGGAAAAAATGTAATCTGTTTTTTTTTAGTATGGTGAAACTGGGTCTGGAAGGCTTCGTCTTCTCCAGAGAATGCTGTTGAGGATAGAGTTTGGGGGTTACAGGGTTAGGGTTAGGATCAGTGTGGTATAACATGGTTCTGTTTCCCAGGGGGAGTGAAGCTGGGTCTAGGAGACTTCATCTTTTACAGCATGCTGGTGGGGAAGGCCTCAGCTGCAGCTAGTGGAGACTGGAACACTACTTTGGCTCACTTCGTAGCCACACTCATTGTGAGTATAGAACAACCATAACAACTACTCATTACTACAGTAACACACCTCTCTTCTTTCTCTCTCTCTTTCTTTCTCTCTCTCTCTTTCTGTCTCTATCTCTAAAAACTGTTTTTTACTCAGTACTTTGTTGAAGCACCTTTGGCAGCGATTACAGCCTTGAGTCTTCTTGGGTATGATGCTACAAGCTTGGCACACCTGTATTTGGGGAGTTTCTCCCATTCTTCTCTGCAGATCCTCTCTAGCTCTGTCAGGTTGGATGGGGGGGGCGTTGCTGCACAGCTATTTTCAGGTCTCTCCAGAGATGTTCGATCAGGTTAAAGTCCGGGCTCTGGCTGGGCTACTCAAGGACATTCAGAGACTTGTCCTGCAGCCACTCCTGCGTTGTCTTGGCTGTGTGCTTAGGGCCGTTGTCCTGTTGGAAGGTGAACCTTTTCCCCAGTCTGAGGCCCTGGGCCCTCTGGAGCAGGTGTTCATCAAGGATCTCTCTGTTCTTTTCTCCGTTCATCTTTCCCTCGATCCTGACTAGTCTCCCAGTCCCTGCCTCTGAAAAACATCCCCACAGCATGATGCTGCCACCACCATGCTTCTCCAGACGTGACCCTTGGCATTCAGGCCAAAGAGTTCAATCTTGATTTCATCACACCAGAGAATCTTGTTTCTCATGGTCTGAGAGTCCTTTAGGTGCCTTTTGGCAAACTCCAAGCGGGCTGTCATGCGCCTTTTTACTGTGGAGTGGCTTCCGTCTGGCCACTCTACCATGAAGGCCTGATTGGTGGAGTGCTGCAGAGATGAACTCTGGAGCTCTGTCAGAGCGGCCATCGGGTTCTTGGTCACCTCCCTGACCAAGACTCTTCTCCCGCGATGGCTCAGTTTGACCGGGCACACATCATACAAACAAATAGCTGTATGGAACCTCCTCGTCGCTGTATATTATTTCTCCTCTCAATCTCACTAGTCATTGACTATGGTCTGTTTTCTCTTCGCCTCTCACTTTTGTCCAACTAATCTGTTCTCTTCTGTCTCTCCTCTCTCTCCACAGGGCCTGTGTTTGACTCTTCTTCTCCGGGCCTCCTGGCCTCCCTATCTCCATCTTCTTTGGCTTGGTGTTTTACTTCGCAACAGACAACCTGGTCAGACCCTTTATGGACCAGCTGGCTCTGCACCAGTTCTACATTTAGCAGGATGCCCCCCCACAGGAAAGTGGGTTTGGAGGGGGGGGGGGGGGGTTCCCCAGTCCCCATGGCAACCCTTGTTGTGGTTCAAGCTCTTTACCATGATGGCTTTAGATTGGTTCACACTGTCCTCAATGGATACTCCTCCCTCTTCCGAGGCTGCTTGTTTTCACCACAGACAGTCCTCTAAGGTTATAGGGAGGTCATGGTGAGGTCACGTTGGACAGGAGTGCGTACCTCCACCACAGAGCTGTACTAAAATATAAACGCAACATGCAACAATTTCAACAATTTTACTGAGTTACAGTTCACATCAGTCAACTGAAATGAATCCATTAGACCCTAATCTATGGATTTCACATTTGGGCAGGGGCGCAGCCGACCCACTTGACAGCCAGGCCCAGCCACTGGAGAGCCAGGCCCAGCCAATCAGAATTAGTTTTCCCCCACAAAAGAGCAGTATTGCACCACCCCTCAAATGATCCCACAGGTGAAGAAGCCGGATGTGGAGGTCCTGGGCTGGCATTGTTACACGTGGTCTACGGTTGTGAGGCCAGTTTTCTAATGGTAGAGAAATTAACATTCAATTCTCTGGCAACAGCTCTGGTGGACACTTCTGCAGTCAGCAAGCCAATTGCACGCTTCCTCAAAGCTTGAGATGTCTGTGGCATTGTGTTGTGTGGCACATTTTAGTGGCCTTTTAAGGTCCACCTGTGTAATGATCATGCTGTTTAATCAGCTTCTTGATATGCCACACCTTTCAGGTGGATGGATTATCTTGGCAAAGGAGAAATGCTCACTAACAGGGATGTAAACAAATTTGTGCACAAAATTAGAGAGAAATAAGCTTTTTTGTGCGTGTGGAACATTTTCTGGGATCTTTTATTTCAGCTCATGAAACATGAGACCAACACTTGACATGTTGCGTTGATGGTTGTTGTTCAGCGTAGAATGATGACTCTATTTCTATGGTTACTATCGTCATGCTGTTCTAATGTCGTCTTGGAGACCTCCACTAACAGACTGTCACGTGACATGGTGATGTACCTGATGGTAAATAGAATAACTGGTAACTGGTTTCGTAATTCCAGTTCAATAGCATAGAATCTTTCTTTGTCCATCCATCAGAACTCCAGAATCGTGCCCTAAACGGCACCCTATTCCCTATATAGTGCACTACTTTTGACCAGAGCTCTATGGCACCCTATTCCCTATATAGTGCCCAGGGCCCTGCTCAAAAGTAGTGCACTCCATAGTGTGTGTCCTGCATCTCAGGAGTCATTGTGTGGGTTTTTTTCTCCACTCAGTCAGTCACTCAGACCACGAAACCAAAGCCCTGTGAGTTCTACACAGTGTTGCTGGCCTGGCCCCCTACAATGCTGCTTTTTTTACTGAACACGATATTTTGAAACAAACTGTTTGGAACAGATTTTTTTTATAACAGCTTTGAGTTTTGTCACCACGGCAACGCCCCCCACACAACGGTTTATTTGACCATGTTTTGTTCTCTCAGAGTTACATCTAAATCTAGACTCTGTCGATGCTAGCCTGGTCCCACTGTTTTAGAACGACGATGACTAACAAGGACTCAACGTGATTAGCGCAAACAGATCTGGGACCAGGCTACATTGATCGATCTACACTAGATTCATAAGTTTAAAAGTGTGTCTATTTGTCGTATATATACATGGAGTACATAGTGCAGAGAAATACTTATTAACAGGTTCACTGTACTGTGTGTACTCTATATCATGTGAAGAAGTCTACTGTGCCTTCCTCTCTTGTTGTGGCCTGGCTACCTGTTTGTTTCTGCTCACTCTGAGGCATGACAAACCAAATGTTTCCTGGACACTAAAAACAATGCCCATTATTTGACAATAGTTTTTTTACTCCAGGATTAGGCTTAATCTATGTCTTGGGAAACTGAGCCTAAATGTTGCATCAGATTAAATACTTTGCTGCAGAGAGACCTGCACCTGAGACAAGAGATGTCATTGTGCTGAGATGTCATTGTGCTGAGATTATGTCATTGTGCTGAGATGTCATTGTGCTGAGATGTCATGATGAAGAGATGATGTCATTGTGCTGAGATGTCATTGTGTTGAGATTATGTCATTGTCCTGAGATGTCATCATGAAGAGATGATGTCATTATGAAGAGATGATGTCATTGTGCTGAGATGTCATTATGAAGAGATGATGTCATGATGAAGAGATGATATCATTATGAAGAGATGATGTCATTGTGCTTAGATGTCATTGTGTTGAGATGATGTCATTGTGCTGAGATGTCATTATGAAGAGATGATGTCATTATGAAGAGATTATGTCATTGTGCTGAGATGTCATTGTGCCGAGATGATGTCATTGTGCTGAGATGTCATGATGAAGAGATAGTCATTGTGCTGAGATGTCATGATGATGTCATTGTGCTGAGATGATGTCATTGTGCTGAGATGTCATGATGATGTCATTGTGCTGAGATGTCATGATGATGTGATTGTGCTGAGATGATGTCATTGTGCTGAGATGTCATGATGAAGAGATGATGTCATTGTGCTGAGATGTCATGATGATGTCATTGTGCTGAGATGATGTCATTGTGCTGAGATGTCATGATGATGTCATTGTGCTGAGATGATGTCATTGTGCTGAGATGATGTCATTGTGCTGAGATGTCATGATGCAGAGATGATGTCATTGTGCTGAGATGATGTCATTGTGCTGAGATGTGAAGATGATGAGATGATGTCATTGTTTTCTTTCTTTTCTGGGAAATTATGACGTTGGCTTGTCTGTCTCCACATGCAGACGATGTGCGTTATGTTGTTAGGTTATTCATTTCAAATGTTCCTTTTTAAAAATAAATGAATCAAGAATAAAACAATAGTAGTATTTCTTGAAGAATGTATTAATTCTGAGAGAGAAGAACACTTTCCCTTAGTTACAATATTGTTATTTAATGTTGAGAGGCTAGCATTTTGTTTGGTAACAACAACAGCATGTTAACAAGTCAGGAGTGTATTCCTTCCGCCGATTTATGTTGCATCGAGGACAGTATGTTTCTTAAACGGAATGAAACAGAGAGACCGAATTTGTCCAATAGAAACTCAAGTTTTAGTCAAATGACTACACCCCAGTTGGAAGATAGTTGGAACACTAACAAATCATGTGGAATATATTTGAACATATTGGCTTTCTGATGATTGTGTGTGATGCTTGGTGCACCAGTTGAGGCTTGATTCAGATTGTTTAATAGTCACATGTACGGGGTTGCCAATGTGATTGCAGGGTACAGTGAAAATCTTAGGCTCCAAACTCAAACATGCAGGACTAAATGAAATAAAATAATGAAAATGGTATTAAAAACAATAGATCTAGCACTATATACATAACTGTGGCAGTGATTAATAAATAAATATCCATTGGGTTGGGGGCAGAGTAAAGATTGTTGAGGGGGTGGGATGGCCATGGGGGGAGAGGCAGAATGATCATTGGGGTGGGGGCAGAGTAAAGACTGCTGTTTGGCCCTGTCCGGGCGTATCGTCGGACGGGGCCACAGTGTTTCTCGACCCCTCTTGTCTCAGCCCCCAGTATTTATGCTGTAGTAGTTTATGTGTCGGGGGGCTAGGGTCCGTCTGTTATATCTGGAGTATTTCTCCTCTCTTATCCGGTGTCCTGTGTGAATTTAGGTATGCTCTCTCTCTCTCTCTCTCTCTCTCTCTCTCTCTCTCTCTCTCTCTCTCTCTCTCTCTCTCTCTCGGAGGACCTGAGCATTAGGACCATTCCTCAAGGCCTACCTGGCCTGATGACTCCTTGATGTCCAGAGTCCACCTGGCCGTGCTGCTTCTCCAGTTCTGCCTGTTTTATGAACATTTTAAAATCTTGTCCATGTTCTGTTATAATCTGCACCCGGCACAGCCAGAAGAGGACTGGCCCACCCCTCACAGCCTGGTTCCTCTCTAAGTTTCTTCCTAGGTTCTGGCCTTTCTAGGGAGTTTTTCCCCTAGCCACTGTGCTTCTACACCTGCATTGCTTGCTGTTTGTGGTTTAGGCTGGGTTTCTGTACAGCACTCTCTGACATCAGCTGATGTAAGAAGGGCTTTATAAATACATTTGATTTGATTTTGATTTGATTTGGTGGGGGTGGGGGCATGGTGGGATAAAAACAAAAAAGTAGGAGAAAGAATGTCCGTAGGGGGATATGGACACTAGCGGTGGCT
The DNA here is from genome assembly GCA_030435695.1 of Brachymystax lenok tsinlingensis. Taxonomy (NCBI): domain Eukaryota; kingdom Metazoa; phylum Chordata; class Actinopteri; order Salmoniformes; family Salmonidae; genus Brachymystax; species Brachymystax lenok. The sequence goes on along the minus strand of CM059786.1, from coordinate 42,424,736 downwards.
ATTCAGCAGCCTGATGGTCTGGAGGTAGAAGCTATTGGCCAGTCTGACAGTTTCTAACATGGAGGTAGAAGCTATTGGCCTGTCTGACAGTTTTTGCCATGACTCTCCTGTACTGCCCATATCTATGTGATGGAAGAGGGGTGAACAGGCCGTGGCTCGTGGCTGAGGTCCCTGATGATCTTCTTGGCCTTCCTGCGACACCCGGTGTTGTAGTTGTCCTGTACGGGCAGGCAGTGAGCACCCAATGGTGCGTTCACCCTCTGAAGAGCCTTGTGGGTCGAGGCGGTGGAGTTGCCATCCTAGGCTGTGATGCAGCCCGACAGTATGCTCTCGATGGTGCTCCCATAGAACACTGAGGGCCCCGGTGTTGAGAATCAGTGTCGAGGAAGTAATGTTGCTTAACCCGTCAGGAAGTCCAGGACACGGTTGCATAGGGAGGAAGTCCAGGGCCATGAGCTTTGTAATGAGCTTATAGGGGCACTGTGGTATTGAAGGTCGAGTTGTAGTCAATGAACAGCATCCTTGCACAACGCATCACCGGGGGGGTAAACTACCTGCCCTCCAGGACACCTACACCACCCGATGTCACAGGAAGGCCAAAAAAGATCATCAAGTACAACAACCACCCGAGCCACTGCCTGTTCACCCCGCTATCATCCAGAAGGCGAGGTCAGTACAGGTGCATCAAAGCTGGGACCGAGACACTGAAAAACAGGTTCTACCTCAAGGCCATCAGACTGTTAAACAGCCATCACTAACATTGAGTGGCTGCTGCCAACATACTGACTTAAATCTCTAGCCACTTTAAACATAGGAATTGGATGTAACAATGTATCACTAGCCACTTTAAACTATTTTGTATATAATGTTTACTTATACGACATACTTATATCAAATGTATACACTGTACTCTAAACCATCTACTGAATCTTGCCTATGCCGTTCGGCCATCGACCCAAATCTCTAGCCACTTTAATAATTATAATTAGATGTAATAAATGTATCACTAGCCACTTTAAACAATGCCATTTATATAATGTTTACATATCCTACATTACTCATCTCATATATATATATATATATATATATATGTGTGTATATACTGTACTCCATACCATCTACTGCATCCTGCCTCACTCATCCATATATTTATATGTACATACTCGTATTCATTCCGTTACTCTTGTGTGTAATAAGGTATTTGTTGTGAATTTGTTAGATTACTTGTTAGATACTACTGCACGGTCGGAACTAGAAGCACAAGCATTTCGCTACACTCGCATTAACATCTGCTAACCACGTGTATGTGACAAATAGAATTTGATTTGATTTGATTTGCATTCCTTTTGTCCAGGTGGGTAAGGGCAGTGTCAGGACGGTAGACAAATTGGAGAGGGTCTAGTGTGTCGGGGAGGGAGGAGGTGATATGGTCTTTGACTACCCCTTTCGAAGCACCTTCATGATACATTTTAACAAATTTATAAAGACCCTTATAGCCATTATCACCGACCATTTCGTAATGGGTCCAGAGCTTGCGGCAGGGAAAAAAAGCAGTCCGATATGCTGAGGGCTGATATCGCGCTTTGCAGAACGGCAGGTATTATCCGGGCTAAAGCGGCTGGTGTCTTAGGTAAAGACTGCTAGCAGTGGCTAACAATGACTAAATAGCTAGTAGCTAATTAGTTGGTTAGCATCTGATGGCTAGCTTCTGATGGAGGTTCCAGTTATAAGGTTAAAAAGAAATAGCAGATCCGTACCACATTTAGTGAGTTGGGTTGCAGGAAGGTTTATTTAATTTGAAAATGGAAAAAAGAGATTTGAAAATTTAATGAAATGTATACAAAAACCCCCACAAAAAACAGAATATTTACAAACACGTCTTACTGCTACGCCATCTTGGATTGAAAATGTGCCCAAGAACACCAAGGTAACCTGCCTAAACGACTACCGACCCGTAGCACTCACGTCTGTAGCCATGAAGTGCTTTGAAAGGCTGATCATGGCTCACGTCAACACCATCATCCCAGAAACCCTAGACCCACTCCGATTTGCATACCGCCCAAACAGATCCACTGATGATGCAATCTCTATTGCGCTCCACACTGCCCTTTCCCACCTGGACAAAAGGAACACCTATGTGAGAATGCTGTTCATTGACTACAGCTCAGCGTTCAACACCATAGTACCCTCAAAGCTCATCAATAAGCTAAGGATCCCGGGACTAAACACCCCCCTCTGCAACTGGATCCTGGACTTCCTGACGGGCCACCCCCAGGTGATAAGGGTAGGTAACAACACATCCGCCACGCTGATCCTTAACACGGGCCCCGCAGGGGTGCGTGCTCAGTCCCATCCTGTACTCCCTGCTCACTCATGACTGCACGGCCAGGCACGACTAAAACACCATCATTAAGTTTGCAGATGACACAACAGTGGTAGGCCTGATCACCAACAACGACGAGACAGCCTATAGGGAGGAGGACAGAGACCTGGCCGGGTGGTGCCAGGACAACAACCTCTCTCTAAACGTGATCAAGACAAACGAGATGATTGTGGACTACAGGAAAAAGAGGACCGAGCGCGCCCCCATTCTCATCGACAGGGTTGCAGTGGAGCAGGTTGAGAGCAAACTAACATGGCCCAAGCACACCAAGACAGTCGTGAATAGGGCACAACAAAACCTATTCCCCCTCAGGAGACTGAAAAGATTTGGCATGGGTCCTCAGATTCTCAAAAGGTTCTACAGCTGCACTATCGAGAGCATCCTGACTGGATGCATCACTGCCTGGTACGGCAACTGCTCTGCCTCCGATTGCAAGGCGCTACAGAGGGTAGTGCGAACGGCCCAGTACATCACTGGGGCCAAGCTTCCTGCCATCCAGGACCTCTATACCAGGCGGTGTCAGAGGTAGGCCCTAAAAATTGTCAAAGACTCCAGCCACCCTAGTCATAGACTGTTCTCTCTGCTACCGCACGGCAAGCGGTACTGGAGCACCAAGTCTAGGTCCAAGAGGCTTCTAAACAGCTTCTATCCCCCAAGCCATAAGACTCCTGAACACCTATTCAAATGGCTACCCAGACTATTTTCATTGCCCCCCCTCTTTTACACCACTGCTACTCTCTGTTGTTATCATCTATGCATAGTCACTTTAATAATTCTACCTACATGTACGTATTACCTCAACTAACCGGTGCCCCCACACATTGTCTCTGTACCGGTACCCCCTGTATATAGTCTCATTATTGTTATTTTACTGCTGCTCTTTAATTACTTGTTACTTTTATTTCTTATTCTGATACATTTTTTAACTGCACTGTTGGTTAAGGGCTCGTAAGTACGCATTTCACTGTAAGGTCTACACCTGTTGTATTCGGCACATGTGACTAATGAAATTTGATTTGATGGCCTATCGCTGCAGAATGCTGTGGTAGCCATGCTGGTTAAGTGTGCCTTGAATTCTAAATAAATCACAGACAGTGTCACCAACAAAGCACCCCACACCATCACACCTCCTCCTTCATGCTTCACGGTGGGAACCACACATGCGGAGATCATCCGTTCACCTACTCTGCGTCTCTCAAAGACAAGGCGGTTGGAACCAAACATCTCAAATTTGGACTCATCAGACCCAAGGACAGGTTTCCACTAGTCTAATAGTCCTTTGCTCGTGTTTCTTGGCCCAAGCAAGTCTCTTCTTCTTATTGGTGTCCTTTAGTAGTGGTTTCTTTGCAGCAATTCGACCATGAAGGCCTGATTCAGCCAGTCTCCTCTGAACAGTTGATGTTGAGATGTCTGTTACTCGAGTTATGAGAATCATTTATTTGGGCTGCAATTTCTGAGGCTGGTAACTCTAATGAACTTGTCCTCTGCAACAGAGGTAACTCTTGGTCTTCCATTCTTGTGGCGGACCTCATGAGTGCCAGTGTCATCATAGCGCTTGATGGTTTTTGCGACTCCACTTGAAAACGTTCAAAGTTCTTGAAATGTTCCGCATTGACTGACCTTTTTGTTTTAAGGTAATGATGGACTGTCATTTCTCTTTGCTTATTCGAGCTGTTCTTGCCATAATATGGAATAGTTTTTTTTTAACCAAATAGGGTTATCTTCTGTATACCAACCCTACCTTGTCACAACACAACTGATTGGCTCAAATGAAGAAGGAAATAAATTCCACAAATTAACTTTTAACAAGGCACACCTGTTAATTGAAATGCATTCCAGGTGACTACCTCATGAAGCTGGTTGAGAGAATACCAAGCGTGTTCAAAGCTTTCAAGGCAAAGGGTGGCTACTTTGAAGAAACTCAAATATGAAATTAAAATGTAACACTTTTTTGGTTACTACATGATTCCATATGTGTTAATTCATTGGTTTGATGTCTTCACTATTATTCTACAATGTAGAAAATAGTAAAAATAAAGAAAAACCCTTGAATGAGTAGGTGTCCAAACTTTTGACTGGTACTGTAAGTATTTTGACCCTTTGCTATGAGACTCAAAATTGAACTCAGGTGCATCCTTTATTCATTGCTCATTTTTGAGGTGTTTCTACAACTTGATTGGAGTCCACCTGTGGTAAATTCAATTGTTTGGACATGATTTGGAAAGGCACACATCTGTCTTTATAAGGTCCCACGGTTGACAGTGCATGTCAAAGTAATTGTCTGTAGAGCTCCGAGATAGGATTGTGTCAAGGCACAGATCTGGGAAGGGTACCAAAACATTTCTGCAGTATTGAAGGTCCCCAAGAACACACTGGCCTCCATCATTCTTAAATGGAAGAAGTTTGGAACCACCAAGACTCTTCCTAGAGCTGGCTGCCCGTCCAAACTGAGCAATCGGGGAAGAAAGGCCTTGGTCAGGGAGTGACCGGTCACTCTGACAGAGCTCTAGAGTTACTCTGTGGAGATGGGAGAACCTTCCAGAAAGACAACCATCTCTTCAGCACTCCACCAATCAGGCCTTTATGGTAGAGTGGCCAGACGGAAGCCACTCCTCAGTAAAAGGCACACTAGCCCGCTTGGAGTTTGGCAAAAGTCCCCATGAGAAACATGATTCTCTGGTCTGATGAAACCAAGATTTAACTCTTTGGCCTGAATGCCATGCGTCACGTCTGGAGGAAAACTGGGACCATCCCTATGGTGAAGCATGGTGGTGGTGGCAACATCATGCTGTGGGGATGTTTTTCAGTGGCAGGGACTGGGAGACTAGTCAGGATCGAGGGAAAGATGAATGGAGCAACGTACAGAGAGATCCTTGATGAAAACCTGCTCCAGAGTGCTCAGGACCTCAGACTGGGGTGAAGGTTCACCTTCCAACAGGACAACGGCCCTAAGTACACAGCCAAGACAACGCAAGAGTGGCTTCGGGACAAATCTCTGAATGTCCTAGAGTGGCCCAGCCAGAGCCCGAACTTGAACCCGATCGAACATCTCTGGAGAGACCTGAAAATAGCTGTCCCCATCCAACCTTATTTAACTAGGCAAATCAGTTAAGAACAAATTCTTATTTACAATGGCAGCCTACCAAAAAGAAAAAAGGCCTCCTGTGGGGACGGGGGCTTGGATGAAAGAAATATACAGTGAAAACAAATATACAGAATAACAACAAAAAAATCTAGAAAAACGCTTGTGAAAAATGTTAGAAAATGATTTGCATTTTAATGAGGGAAATAAGTATTTGAACCCCTCTCAATCAGAAAGATTTCTGGCTCCCAGGTGTCTTTTATACAGGTAACGAGCTGAGATTAGGAGCACACTCTTAAAGGGAGTGCTCCTAATCTCAGTTTGTTACCTGTATAAAAGACACCTGTCCACAGAAGCAATCAATCAGATTCCAAACTCTCCACCATGGCCAAGACCAAAGAGCTCTCCAAGGATGTCAGGGACAAGATTGTAGACCTACACAAGGCTGGAATGGGCTACAAGACCATCGCCAAGCAGCTTGGTGAGAAGGTGACTACAGTTGGTGCGATTATTCGCAAATGGAAGAAACACAAAAGAACTGTCAATCTCCCTCGGCCTGGGGCTCCATGCAAGATCTCACCTCGTGGAGTTGCAATGATCATGAGAATGGTGAGGAATCAGCCCAGAACTACATGAGAGGATCTTGTCAATGATCTCAAGGAAGCTGGGACCATAGTCACCAAGAAAACAATTGGTAACACACTACGCTGTGAAGGACTGAAATCCTGCAGCGCCCTCAAGGTCCCCCTGCTCAAGAAAGCACATATACATGCCCGTCTGAAGTTTGCCAATGAACATCTGAATGATTCAGAGGACAACTGGGTGAAAGTGTTGTGGTCAGATGAGACCAAAATGGAGCACTTTGGCATCAACTCGACTCGCCGTGTTTGGAGGAGGAGGAATGCTGCCTATGACCCCAAGAACACCATCCCCACCGTCAAACATGGAGGTGGAAACATTATGCTTTGGGGGTGTTTTTCTGCTAAGGGGACAGGACAACTTCACCGCATCAAAGGGATGATGGACGGGGCCATGTACCATCAAATCTTGGGTGAGAACCTCTTTTCCTCAGCCAGGGCATTGAAAATGTGTCGTGGATGGGTATTCCAGCATGACAATGACCCAAAACACACGGCCAAGGCAACAAAGGAGTGGCTCAAGAAGAAGCACATGGTGGCCTAGCCAGTCTCCAGACCTTAATCCCATAGAAAATCTGTGGAGGGAGCTGAAGGTTCGAGTTGCCAAACGTCAGCCTCGAAACCTTAATGACTTGGAGAAGATCTGCAAAGAGGAGTGGGACAAAATCCCTCCTGAGATGTGTGCAAACCTGGTGGCCAACTACAAGAAACGTCTGACCTCTATGATTTCCAACAAGGGTTTTGCCACCAAGTACTAAGTCATGTTTTGCAGAGGGGTCAAACACTTATTTCCCTCATTAAAATGCAAATCAATTTATAACATTTTTCACATGCGTTTTTCTTGATTTTTTTGTTGTTATTCTGTCTCTCACTGTTCAAATAAACCTACCATTAAAATTATAGACTGATCATTTCTTTGTCAGTGGGCAAACATACGAAATCAGAAGGGGATCAAATACTTTTTTCCCTCACTGTATATACAGTGGGGCAAAAAAGTATTTAGTCAGCCACCAATTGTGCAAGTTCTCCAACTTAAAAAGATGAGAGAGGCCTGTAATTTTCATCATAGGTACACTTCAACTATGACAGACGAAATGAGAAAAAGAAATCCAGAAAATCACATTGTAGGATTTTTTATTTATTTATTTGCAAATTATGGTGGAAAATAAGTATTTGGTCAATAACAAAAGTTTATCTCAATACTTTGTTATATAGCCTTTGTTGGCAATGACAGAGGTCAAACGTTTTCTGTAAGTCTTCACAAGGTTTTCACACACTGTTGCTGGTATTTTGGCCCATTCCTCCATGCAGATCTCCTCTAGAGCAGTGATGTTTTGGGGCTGTCGCTGGGCAACACGGACTTTCAACTCCCTCCAAAGATTTTCTATGGGGTTGAGATCTGGAGACTGGCTAGGCCACTCCAGGACCTTGAAGCCACTCCTTCGTTGCCCGGGCGGTGTGTTTGGGATCATTGTCATGCTGAAAGACCCATCCACGTTTCATCTTCAATGCCCTTGCTGATGGAAGGAGGTTTTCACTCAAAATCTCACGATACATGGCCCCATTCATTCTTTCCTTTACACGGATCAGTCGTCCTGGTCCCTTTGCAGAAAAACAGCCCCCAAAGCATGATGTTTCCACCCCATGCTTCACAGTAGGTATGGTGTTCTTTGGATGCAACTCAGCATTCTTTGTCCTCCAAACACGACGAGTTGAGTTTTTACCAAAACGTTCTATTTTGGTTTTATCTGACCGTGTGACATTCTCCCAATCCTCATCTGGATCATCCAAATGCTCTCTAGCAAACTTCAGACGGGCCTGAACATGTACTGGCTTAAGCAGGGGGACACGTCTGGCAGTGCAGGATTTGAGTCCCTGGCGGCGTAGTGTGTTACTGATGGTAGGCTTTGTTACTTTGGTCCCAGCTCTCTGCAGGTCATTCACTAGGTCCCCCCGTGTGGTTCTGGGATTTTTGCTCACCGTTCTTGTGATCATTTTGACCCCACGGGGTGAGATCTTGCGTGGAGCCCCAGTTCGAGGAAGATTATCAGTGGTCTTGTATGTCTTCCATTTCCTAATAATTGCTCCCACAGTTGATTTCTTCAAACCAAGCTGCTTACCTATTGCAGATTCAGTCTTCCCAACCTGGTGCAGGTCTACAATTTTGTTTCTGGTGTCCTTTGACAGCTCTTTGGTCTTGGCCATAGTGGACTTTGGAGTGTGACTGTTTGAGGTTGTGGACAGGTGTCTTTATACTGATAACAAGTTCAAACAGGTGCCATTAATACAGGTAACGAGTGGAGGACAGAGGAGCCTCTTAAAGAAGAAGTTACAGGTCTGTGAGAGCCAGAAATCTTGCTTGTTTGTATGTGACCAAATACTTATTTTCCACCATAATTTGCAAATAAATTCATTAAAAATCCTACAATGTGATTTTCTGGATTTCTTTTCCTCATTTTGTCTGTCATAGTTGAAGTGTACCTATGATGAAAAATTACAGGCCTCTCTCATCTTTTTAAGTGAGAGAACTTGCACAATTGGTGGCTGACTAAATACTTTTTTGCCCCACTGTATATAAACGTCCCTTTTTCAGGACCCTGTCTTTCGAAGATAATTCGTAAAAATCCAAATAACTTCACAGATCTTCATTGTAAAGGGTTTAAACACTGTTTCCCATGCTTGTTCAATGAACCATAAACAATTAATGAACATGCACTGTGGAACGGTCGTTAAGACACTAACAGCTTACAAATGGTAGGCAATTAAGGTCACAGTTATGAAAACTTAGGACACTAAAGAGGCCTTTCTACTGACTCTGAAAACACCAAAAGAAAGATGCCCAGGGTCCCTGCTCATCTGTGTGAACGTGCCTTAGGCATGCTGCAAGGAGGCATGAGGACTGCAGGTGTGGCCAGGGCAATAAATTGCAATGTCCGTACTGTGAGACACCTAAGACAGCGCTACAGGGAGACAGGACGGACAGCTGATCGTCCTCGCAGTGGCAGACCACATGTAACAACTCCTGCACAGGATCGGTACGTCCGAACATCACACCTGCTGGACAGGTACAGGATGGCAACAACAACTGCCCGAGTTACACCAGGAACGCACAATCCCTCCATCAGTGCTCAGACTGTCCGCAATAGGCTGAGAGAGGCTGGACTGAGGGCTTGTAGGCCTGTTGTAAGGCAGGTCCTCACCAGACATCACCTGTATCAACTTCGCCTGTGGGCACAAACCCACCGTCGCTGGACCAGACAGGACTGGCAAAAAGTGCTCTTCACTGACGAGTCGCGGTTTTGTCTCCCCAGGGGTGACGGTCGGATTCGCGTTTATCGTCGAAGGAATGAGCGTTACACCGAGGCCTGTACTCTGGAGCGGGATCAATTTGGAGGTGGAGGGTCCTTCATGGTCTGTGGCGGTGTGTCACAGCATCATCGGACTGAGCTTGTTGCAGGCTTGAAATGACCCTGCAGCATTACAATGCCACCAGCCATACTGCTCGTTCTGTGCGTGATTTCCTGCAAGACAGGAATGTCAGTGTTCTGCCATGGCCAGCGAAGAGCCCGGATCTCAATCCCATTGAGCACGTCTGGGACCTGTTGGATCAGAGGGTGAGGGCTAGGGCCATTTCCCCCCAGAAATGTCCGGGAACTTGCAGGTGCCTTGGTGGAAGACTGGGGTAACATCTCACAGCAAGAACTGGCAAATCTGGTGCAGTCCATGAGGAGGAGATGCACTGCAGTACTTAATGCAGCTGGTGGCCACACCAGATACTGACTGTTACTTTTGATTTTGACCCCCTCTTTGTTCAGGGACACATTATTCCATTTATGTTAGTCACATGTCTGTGGATCTTGTTCAGTTTATGTCTCAGTTCTTGAGTCTTGTTATGTTCATACAAATGTTTACACATGTTAAGTTTGCTGAAAATAAACGCAGTTGACAGTGAGAGGACGTTCATTTTAAAATAAATAAATAAATATAGGACAAAACACACATCACGACAAGAGAGACCTAAGACGACAACACAGCATGGTAGCAACACAACATGACAACAACATGGAAGCAGCACAAAACATGGTACAAACATTATTGGGCACAGACAACAGCACAAAGGGCAGGAAGGTAGAGACAACAATACATCACACAAAGCAGCCACAACTGTCAGTAAGAGTGTCCATGATTGAGTCTTTGAATGAAGAGATGGAGATAAAACTGTCCAGCTTGAATGTTTGTTGCAGCTCGTTCCAGTCGCTAGTTGCAGTGAACTGAAAAGACGAGCGAACCTGGGATGTGTGTGCTTTGAGGACCTTTAACAGGATGTGACTGGCAGAACGGGTGTTGTATGTGGAGGATGAGGGCTGCAGTAGATATCTCAGATAGGGGGGAGTGAGGCCTAAGATGGTTTTATAAATAAGCATCAACCAGTGGGTCTTGCGACAGGTATACAGAGATTACCAGTTTACAGAGGAGTATAGAGTGCAGTGATGTGTCCTATAAGGAGCACTGGTGGCAAATCTGATGGCCAAATGGTAAAGAACATCTAGCCACTCCAGAGCACCCTTACCTGCCGGTCTATAAATTACGTCTCCGTAATCTAGCATGGGTAGGATGGTCATCTGAATCAGGGTTAGTTTGGCAGCTGGGGTGAAAGAGGAGCGACTACGATAGAGGAAACCAAGTCTAGATTGAACCTTTGCCTGCAGCTTTGATATGTGCCATACTCCCAAGTACTTGTATGAGGTGACTACCTCAAGCTCTAAACCCACAGAGGTAGTAATCACACTGTGCCAAGCTTGTAGCGTCATACCCAAGAAGACGAGGCTGTAATCGCTGCCAATGGTGCTTCAACCAAGTACTGAGTAAAGGGTCTGAATACTTATGTAAATGTACTATTTTTACTTATGTAAATGCACTATTTTTACGGACGGTGCTGGCCAATTGTACACCACCCTTGTGATCTCCCGGTCACAGCCGTCTGTGACACAACCTGGCATTGTATCAGGTTGTAGTGTTGCCACTCTGCACTCCTGGTGGATGTCCTTAGCAGCATTCACCACTCGGGAGTCCTGGTTTTCACTTCTCGTTGTTGGCTACTCATGACGCCTCTTGATCCATACAGACAGTACTGGGACCTCCTACCAAACCATTCAGACAGTACTGGGACCTCCTACCAAACCATTCAGACAGTACTGGGACCTCCTACCAAACCATTGAGACAGTACTGGGACCTCCTACCAAACCATTGAGACAGTACTGGGACCTCTTACCAAACCATTCAGACAGTACTGGGACCTCCTACCAAACCATTGAGACAGTACTGGGACCTCCTACCAAACCATTCAGACAGTACTGGGACCTCCTACCAAACCATTGAGACAGTACTGGGACCTCCTACCAAACCATTCAGACAGTACTGGGACCTCCTACCAAACCATTGAGACAGTACTGGGACCTCCTACCAAACCATTCAGACAGTACTGGGACCTCCTACCAAACCATTGAGACAGTACTGGGACCTCCTACCAAACCATTCAGACAGTACTGGGACCTCCTACCAAACCATTCAGACAGTACTGGGACCTCCTACCAAACCATTGAGACAGTACTGGGACCTCCTACCAAACCATTGAGACAGTACTGGGACCTCCTACCAAACCATTGAGACAGTACTGGGACCTCCTACCAAACCATTGAGACAGTACTGGGACCTCCTACCAAACCATTCAGACAGTACTGGGACCTCCTACCAAACCATTGAGACAGTACTGGGACCTCCTAACAAACCATTGAGACAGTACTGGGACCTCCTACCAAACCATTGAGACAGTACTGGGACCTCCTACCAAACCATTGAGACAGTACTGGGACCTCCTACCAAACCATTCAGACAGTACTGGGACCTCCTACCAAACCATTGAGACAGTGCTGGGACCTCCTACCAAACCATTGAGACAGTACTGGGACCTCCTACCAAACCATTGAGACAGTACTGGGACCTCCTACCAAACCATTGAGACAGTACTGGGACCTCCTACCAAACCATTGAGACAGTACTGGGACCTCCTACCAAACCATTGAGACAATACTGGGACCTCCTACCAAACCATTCAGACAATACTGAGACCTCCTACCAAACCATTGAGACAGTACTGGGACCTCCTACCAAACCATTCAGACAATACTGGGACCTCCTACCAAACCATTGAGACAGTACTGGGACCTCCTACCAAACCATTGAGACAGTACTGGGACCTCCTACCAAACCATTCAGACAGTACTGGGACCTCCTACCAAACCATTGAGACAGTACTGGGACCTCCTACCAAACCATTCAGACAGTACTGGGACCTCCTACCAAACCATTGAGACAGTACTGGGACCTCCTACCAAACCATTCAGACAGTACTGGGACCTCCTACCAAACCATTCAGACAGTACTGGGACCTCCTACCAAACCATTGAGACAGTACTGGGACCTCCTACCAAACCATTGAGACAGTACTGGGACCTCCTACCAAACCATTGAGACAGTACTGGGACCTCCTACCAAACCATTGAGACAGTACTGGGACCTCCTACCAAACCATTGAGACAGTACTGGGACCTCCTACCAAACCATTCAGACAGTACTGGGACCTCCTACCAAACCATTGAGACAGTACTGGGACCTCCTAACAAACCATTGAGACAGTACTGGGACCTCCTACCAAACCATTGAGACAGTACTGGGACCTCCTACCAAACCATTGAGACAGTACTGGGACCTCCTACCAAACCATTCAGACAGTACTGGGACCTCCTACCAAACCATTGAGACAGTGCTGGGACCTCCTACCAAACCATTGAGACAGTACTGGGACCTCCTACCAAACCATTGAGACAGTACTGGGACCTCCTACCAAACCATTGAGACAGTACTGGGACCTCCTACCAAACCATTGAGACAGTACTGGGACCTCCTACCAAACCATTGAGACAATACTGGGACCTCCTACCAAACCATTCAGACAATACTGAGACCTCCTACCAAACCATTGAGACAGTACTGGGACCTCCTACCAAACCATTCAGACAATACTGGGACCTCCTACCAAACCATTGAGACAGTACTGGGACCTCCTACCAAACCATTGAGACAGTACTGGGACCTCCTACCAAACCATTCAGACAGTACTGGGACCTCCTACCAAACCATTGAGACAGTACTGGGACCTCCTACCAAACCATTGAGACAGTACTGGGACCTCCTAACAAACCATTGAGACAGTACTGGGACCTCCTACCAAACCATTGAGACAGTACTGGGACCTCCTACCAAACCATTGAGACAGTACTGGGACCTCCTACCAAACCATTCAGACAGTACTGGGACCTCCTACCAAACCATTGAGACAGTACTGGGACCTCCTACCAAACCATTCAGACAGTACTGGGACCTCCTACCAAACCATTGAGACAGTGCTGGGACCTCCTACCAAACCATTGAGACAATACTGGGACCTCCTACCAAACCATTGAGACAGTACTGGGACCTCCTACCAAACCATTCAGACAATACTGGGACCTCCTACCAAACCATTGAGACAGTACTGGGACCTCCTACCAAACCATTGAGACAGTACTGGGACCTCCTACCAAACCATTCAGACAGTACTGGGACCTCCTACCAAACCATTGAGACAGTACTGGGACCTCCTACCAAACCATTCAGACAGTACTGGGACCTCCTACCAAACCATTCAGACATGGAAGTCACTGGGAACCCAAAAGTCCGCCTGGTACCCGGCCCAGAATAGGACAGCATTGAGATCCAAATGTGGAGGCTCTACGCTCCTACGAGTTAGCGAAGATGAGTGAGTTAGTGAGACTCACTTTTTCTTTCACACGCCATGTGAACATTTTGATTTACATTTGGCTATCATGGCTTCAGTTGAACTCTCACATGCCCTCAGCCCCATCTATCTCTTAGTGCTGTCTGGTTCAGGAGCAGGCTATAAGAAGTAAGCTGTCATTCTCTCTGGGAGGGGGCAGTTTTCTCTGTAGATCAAAGTCTCTGTAGATGGACTAGGTTCTGTGGGTAGGACAGGGGTGTGACAGTGTCCTCTGTAGACAGAATGTGCTCTGATCAGGCTCGATGTGGGAGGGAGTAGGTCCTGTAAGGTCCCAGTATTGTGACTGTCATTGTGATGTCTGTCTACGTGTAACCCCACGTGGGCCATGGCCCAGGATAGCTCTCCACTAACGGGATTAGAGATGGAGAGAGGAGGAGGGAGCGGCCCATGTGAGACACGCAGGGACTAGGGGATTAGGCTTTAAATAGTCCCCCGGGAACAGGACAGGTAACTAACAGGTAACCAACCAACACAGACGTTGGTCAAACTGAGAGGAGACGGATATCCTAATTTACCACCTAGGATAGCAGCTTCCTTTGACACCTTTGTCTTTCAGCCAAATCAGGCGACCACCTGCAGAAGTTTAGGCCACAAAGTGAGGAATTCAAGAAGCTCTCGTCTATACAAGTACAAGAAGCTTATCACGAAGCTTGACTAAATCAAACTGAACGACCACCTGTATAAACTCTCCATCTACACGTTGAGTACAAGAAGCTTGAGAAGAAGCTTGACCCGACTTGGCAAAGGACAACAAGATGTCGTCGAAAGACAAGCTGGAGGGTCTGGTGAAGCGTATGGAGGTGACCCTGACAGAAATGGAGGCTCTGAAGCTCCACTGTGGGAAGCAGAGTGAGGAGCTTAGCCAGTTGGTGGTGGAACTCCGCAGGGAGAACCAGGAGCTTCTGGAGAAATATAATCAGTTAGCTCTGGACATGAAGGAAGCCAAGGAGATCATAGAACGTCTACAGGACACCAAGTATGCCTTTGACGCCAAGGAGAGACAGGCACGCAAACTCAGTAAGCAACTGTGAGATGGAGCGAAGGACATGACGGTTGAAATGGGCTCTGAGGATCTGGGGGAGAGGAATAATCCCACTGGGCACAAACTGGAAAGAATCAACGGAGAGGGAGAAGGGACTGTGTGAAAGGGAGCTTTTGGAGGGGTTGACGGTGGGTGAGAAGATTAGGGTGGGTTATTAGATGGTTGGGAGAAAGTGGGTGAAATGTCCGAAAAAATAAAGATGGATTGTGTTAAATGCAAGAGGAAAATGCCTGTTTTGGGGGGGTTGAGTTGTTCAAATGAATTGGGGTTTGGCATGTCATGTAGGGGTGGTGTGGTTTGTTCTTCTAAATGTATAGACTGTATAATATATTTTTGTGTGTGTGTGTCCATTTTAATCGACGTCGAGGATGGGATGAATGTAAAGTGAAGTAATTCCAATGTGAACTTAAATTCTGTGGCTTAGTGTGTACTATAAAGCTGTATTTAGATGTAATGACCAAGACAGCAGATTGGGGATTTCTGTGAGGAGAGGATGTGGGGACTGTGGATTCAAGCAGAGGGCCCATCCTTGTGGCCACCATGGTTTATGAGGTATACCAAACCAGGCCTCTCCAACCCTGTCCCTGGAGAGACACCCTCCTGTAAGTTTACAGCAGGCCTCTCCAACCCGGTTCCTGGAGAGACACCCTCCTGTAGGTTTACAGCAGGCCTCTCCAACCCTGTTCCTGGGACACCAGGTGGGGTGATATTAATGATCAGGGACTGATTTAGACCTGGGGCACCAGGTGGGGTGATATTAATGATCAGGGACTGATTTAGACCTGGGGCACCAGGTGGGGTGATATTAATGATCAGGGACTGATTTAGACCTGGGGCACCAGGTGGGGTGATATTAATGATCAGGGACTGATTTAGACCTGGGGCACCAGGTGGGGTGATATTAACAATCAGTTAGAATAAATAAATCAGCTGTACTCCGGACCTTGTAGGGTAAGAGTTGAGCACCCCTCTACTAGATTACCAGCAAATGCACCCTCTAGGCCATGCACGCACAGACGGCGGCGTGAGGAGATCAAGACACGCCCCGACACAGAGGATTACATCACTGATGGGCATTGAGCCAGGCCCGGCCATGGAACTGCTTGGGGTATACAGGAGATCAGATGGACACTTGGCAACCACAGAGTTTTCATTATTTATAGTCTTTGGTACCTACATCTATGGGGTTACATAGGATGGACATGACAACAATGGACAATGGCTATTCTACTTTGTCATAGTGTCAGAGTATGAGTCACTTTGTGAATTTGGACCCTGATTGCTCTCTCCCTCATCCCCATTTCTTACTCTGGCTATAATAGGCCCAAGTCGTCCCCCTCTAGCTATCATAGACCCAAGTCTTCCCCCTCTAGCTATCATAGA
The DNA here is from genome assembly GCA_030435695.1 of Brachymystax lenok tsinlingensis. Taxonomy (NCBI): domain Eukaryota; kingdom Metazoa; phylum Chordata; class Actinopteri; order Salmoniformes; family Salmonidae; genus Brachymystax; species Brachymystax lenok. The sequence continues at coordinate 42,408,310 of CM059786.1, read as the reverse complement.
CCCAAGTCTCCTCCCTATGGCTATCATAGACCCAAGTCTCCCCCCTCTAGCTATCATAGACCCGAGTCTCCCCCCTTATGGCTATCATAGACCCAAGTCTTCCCCCTCTAGCTATCATAGACCCGAGTCTTCCCCTTCTAGCTATCATAGACCCAAGTCTTCCCCCTCTAGCTATCATAGACCCGAGTCTTCCCCTTCTAGCTATCATAGACCCAAGTCTTCCCCTTCTAGCTATCATAGACCCGAGTCTTCCCCTTCTAGCTATCATAGACCCAAGTCTTCCCCTTCTAGCTATCATAGACCCAAGTCTTCCCCTTCTAGCTATCATAGACCCAAGTCTCCTCCCTATGGCTATCATAGACCCAAGTCTCCCCCCTCTAGCTATCATAGACCCGAGTCTCCCCCCTTATGGCTATCATAGACCCAAGTCTTCCCCCTCTAGCTATCATAGACCCGAGTCTTCCCCTTCTAGCTATCATAGACCCAAGTCTTCCCCCTCTAGCTATCATAGACCCGAGTCTTCCCCTTCTAGCTATCATAGACCCAAGTCTTCCCCCTCTAGCTATCATAGACCCAGTCTTCCCCTTCTAGCTATCATAGACCCAAGTCTTCCCCCTCTAGCTATCATAGACCCGAGTCTTCCCCCTCTAGCTATCATAGACCCAAGTCTCCCCCCTCTAGCTATCATAGACCCAAGTCTGAGTGATGACCACTTTATAGTACTACTGTCTTACTTGGTCTTTCATCAGAGACCAATACATGCTTTCCCTACAATTTGATTACTTAATTCCCCTACATTTCAATGACATAATTTCGGGAAAATGTCCAGGTCCCAAACTGTAGAAAGGTATCAAGAATCAAGTTCCAAGCTCTTATGATCAAGTGAACGATTCAACAAAAAAATGTAATTGAGGAGAAAGATTGCAATAAAGATCTTGACGATTATGCGACAGCTACCATTGGTCTTTATTGAGAATGTTATCGCTCAATCCTGTTCACATGAGGAGGGAGCAATCTCATAGTGGCTCTTGAATTGTTGGTTAAGGGCTTGTAAAGAAAGCATTTCACACTAAAGGTATTTGGCGCATGCCACAAATAAAAAATGCGATTTTATCCATAATTCCACAGACCAGATCTACCTCTAGGTACTACTGGGCTGTCCATAATAACAGTTTGTTTTTTCGGTATTTCTGCGTAAAAAACGAGCCGACACTAAAATCACTGTGCTCGTAAACACCCCCAGAAAGAGAGGAGAAAAACCTCACCCCTGAAAGAGAGACGTGGTGGGGAGGGGAAGACAGTTTTGGGAACACATGGAGGCAGTTTTCTTAAACATAGTCTTTCTATGGGCTCTGGCGGCTTCCTGTTTTTTTTACCCCCAAAATAACCGCCCTGTTTACTAACTAACTGATCGTCTCTGTACCTCTCAAGGAAATAAGATTTGATTTGATTTGATTTGAAGTGCTAGTTTAACCAGAGACATTGTAGGGATCAATGGTCACGGATACAACACATATTAACATGTTAACCTCTAAATGTCTCTTTTACAAGGTCTTTCTTTGCATTATATTTAGTTTCTTTCGTGGTTTCTTTCCATTTCTATACTTAATTTCCTTCAGGGAAATTCTCCAAAAATGTGGAAAACACAACTTAATTGTTAGGGATTATGACATCTGCCTTGAAGCCATTCATGCTTTAGGCTTTAGGACACCCCTTATTTATAGTGTATGGCTGACATGTTCAACCTTAGATGTATTACTTTGGTATATTTCATTTCTCTCCTTATGATCCTTAACTGCTGGGGCGGAAGGTAGCCTAGTGGTTGTGTTGTGAGTTGGGCCAGTAACTGAAAGGTTGCTAGATTGAATCCCCGAGCTGACAAGGTAAAAATCTGTCGTTCTGCCCCCTGAACAAGGCAGTTTAACCCAACTGTTCCTAGGCTGTCCATTGTAAATAATAATTGTTTTCTTAACTGACTTGCTTAGTTAAATAAAATAAATAAATAAATAATTAAGTTCTCCAGAAATGTAGAAAACACAACAAGCTCTTTTGAGACCTGATTTAGGGCTCCACTTGTGGTCATGGAGCCATTTAAGGTTGATTTAGGTTGATGACACTCTTTCAGCCACGTTTAGATCAGTGATTACATGTTTTTTTGGTGCATGGTCTCCTCATTTAGAAGTCATATAAATGCTATTTTAATATTTTGTATTCCTTGCTCACAACTTCTCTCTCCTCTCTACGAAGACGTTCTTATAGATCATGTTGGCCTACAGATATAATTATAATATATGATATAATCTATTGTGTTTTTTTCTTCTGATTTAACTTTTTGAACTTTGAATGGTATGGGTGAAAGACCCAAAGATACACATGTAACTCTGTACAGTCGTGGCCAAAAGGTTTTGAGAATGACACAAATATTAATTTTCACAAAGTCTGCTGCCTCAGTTTGTATGATGGCAATTTGCATATACTCCAAAATGTCATGAAGAGTGATAAGATGAATTGCAATTAATTGCAAAGTCCCTCTTGCCATGCAAATGAACTGAATCCCCCCCAAAAAAAAAAAAAAAAATCCACTGCATTTCAGCCCTGCCTGTCATCATTGCTTTGCACAAAAAGGTCTTCACAGGCAAGGATATTGCTGCCAGTAAGATTGCACCTAAATCAACCATTTATCGGATCATCAAGAACTTCAAGGAGAGCGGTTCAATTGTTGTGAAGAAGGCTTTTCCAGCATGATGGAGCACCTTGCCATAAGGCAAAAGTGGTAACTAAGTGGCTCTGGGAACAAAACATTGATATTTTGGGTCCATGGCCAGGAAACTCCCCAGACCTTAATCCCATTGACAACTTGTGGTCAATCCTCAAGAGGCGGGTGGACAAACAAAAACCCACAAATTCTGACAAACTTCAAGCATTGATTATGCAAGAATGGGCTGCCATCAGTCAGGATGTGGCCCAGAAGTTAATTGACAGCATGTCAGGGCAGATTGCAGAGGTCTTGAAAAAGAAGGGTCAACACTGCAAATATTGACTCTTTGCATCAACTTCATGTAATTGTCAATAAAAGCCTTTGACACTGTAACGCCCAGTCCCGAGTTTCAGGCTGGAGCGTTTTGGTTTTGTCTTTGTGTAGGGTTTGTTCATTCTAGGTGTCGTATTTCTATAAAGAGACGGTTCCCCAATTAGAGGCAGCTGTGTGTCGTTGTCTCTAATTGGGGAACCATATTTAGGCTAGTAGGTTTCACTCTGGGTTCGTGGGTTATTGTATGTTCATAGCTGTGTTCGTCTGTTCAGTTATGTCTATCGTTACGTTCTCCGTGTATTGTTTTTGTTCCGTCGTGGTCCCGTGTATAATTAAATATGTATTCTGGCTACATCGCTGCGTCTTGGTCTGTTCCCTGCAGAAGAGAAACGTGACAGAATAACCCACCAAACAAAGACCAAGCAGCGAGAGACCCGGGAGCTTAGGTCTTGGGAGAAGGAGCTTATTCTATGGGGAGTGCTTGGGACCAGCCTGGGAGTATCGTCGACCCAGAGAGGAACTGGAAGCAGCGGCGGCGAGCGGCGCAGGTGTGAGGATCGGATGGGGAGCATGGGATCCGGTGAGTGGCAGGTTTCTCGAACCTGCCGGCCAGGGAAGCCCGTAAGGCAGTCCCAAGAAACTTTTGGGGGCACACGAGGAGGTTGGCCGGTTCAGAGGGACTCTGAGCCAACTCCTCGTGCCTTGTGGAGAGAGCGTTGGGGAGAACGTCGCACCGAGGGGACACCGTGCTATGCTGTATTGCGCACGGTTTCCCCTATACGGAGTCAGAGGCCGGTGCGAGAGATTCCCGCCCACTCATCAGTCGGGGTAAACGAAGCGTTCAGCCAGGAAGAGTGGTGCCTGCTCTGCGCGCTAAGTCTCCGGTGTGCCTCCTGGGACCCGGATATCCTGCCCCAGTTCCGTGTGCGGTGTCTCCGGCACGTGTCCGCAGCCCAGTGCGAGAGATCCCAGCGCCACTCATTGGTCGGGCCGAGGTCTGTGTGCTACCTGGGAGAGTGGTGCCAGCTCTGCGAGCCAGGTCTCCAGTGCGCCTTTGGGTCCATGTTATCCTGTGGTCTCACGGGCAGAATTCCGGTACGGATCCACAGCCCAGTCCGAGAGATTCTCCAGCCCACTCACCCATGAGGCCAGGGTTAGTGAGCTAGCTGAGATATGGTGTCGGGCTCTCCATATCAGGTTCCCGGTCCGGTAGAGGTTTCTACACGCCCAGTCCCTGTTCCACGCTCCAAGATCCCTGTTCCACGCTCCAAGATCCCTGTTCCACGCCCAAGATCCCTGTTCCACGCTCCAAGATCCCTGTTCCACGCTCCAAGATCCCTGTTCCACGCTCCAAGATCCCTGTTCCGCTGCTCCAAGATCCCTGTTCCGCTCCAAGATCCCTGTTCCGCTGCTCCAAGATCCCTGTTCCGTGGTTCCAAGATCCCAGTCCGCAGTGGTGTCTACACGCCCAGTCCCCTGCTCCACGCTCCGAGACCCCTGTTCCACGCCCGAGATCCCTGTTCCACGCCTCCGAGATCCCTGTTCCACGCCCGAGATCCCTGTTCCACGCTCCAAGATCCCTGTTCCACGCTCCAAGATCCCTGTTCCACGCCCAAGATCCCTGTTCCACGCTCCAAGATCCCTGTTCCCGCTCCAAGATCCCTGTTCCGCTGCCCAAGATCCCTGTTCCGCTGCTCCAAGATCCCTGTTCCGCTCCAAGATCCCCTGTTCCGTGTTCCAAGATCCCAGTCCGTAGTGGTGTCTACACGCCCAGTCCCTGTTCCACGCACCCAGCTCCCCGTGCGCTCCGAGAGTCCAGCACGCCCTGCCCGGCCCCGCCAAGACTCCAGCTCCCCTCGCAAGCGCTCCGAGAGTCCAGCACGCCCTGCCCGCCCCACGCACTCCAGCCCTCGTGGCGCCCCTGAGTCCAGCACGCCCTGTCGGCCCGCCGCGCACTAAGCTCCCCCGCGGCGCTCAGAGAGTCCAGCACGCCCTGCCCGGCCCCCGCCAAGCACTCAAGCTCCCGTGCGCCTCCGAGAGTCCAGCACGCCCTGTTCTGCCCGCGCACAAGCTCCCCCGCGGCGCTCCGAGAGTCCAGCACGCCCTGTTCCGCTCCACCAAGCCCCCTGCGCCTCCGAGAGTCCAGCACGCCCTGTTCCGCCCGCACTAGCTCCACGCGCGCTCCGAGAGTCCAGCACGCCCTGTCCCGGCCCGCGCACCAAGCTCCCCTCGGCGCTCCGAGTCCAGCACGCCCTGTCCTGGCCCGCGCACCAAGCTCCCCCTGCAGCGCCGAGAGTCCAGCACGCCCTGTTCCGGCCCGCGCACCCAGCTCCACGTGGCGCCCGAGAGTCCAGCACGCCCTGTCCCCGGCCCGCGCACCAAGCTCCCGCACGCTCAGAGAGTCCAGCACGCCCTGTCCCGGCCCGCACCAAGCTCCCTCGCATGCTCAGAGAGTCCAGCACGCCCTGTCCCGGCCCGCGCACCAGCTCCCTGCAAGGCTCAGAGAGTCCAGCACGCCCTGTCCTCGGCCCGCCGCACCAAGCCCCCTGCATGCTCAGAGAGTCCAGTACGACCAGTTCCTGCCCACGCACCAGAGTCCCAGTGAGCATCACAGTCCAGTACTGCCAGTTCCTGCTCCACGCACCAGCCCCAGTGAGCATCACAAGTCCAGTACGACCAGTTCCTGCTCCACGCACCAGAGTTCCAGTGAGCATCACAAGTCCAGTACTGCCAGTTCCTGCTCCACGCACCAGAGTACCAGTGAGCATCACTAGTCCGGGTACTGCCAGTTCCTGCTCCACGCACTAGAGTTCCAGTGAGCATCACAAGTCCAGTACTGCCAGTTCCTGCTCCACGCACCAGAGTGCCAGTGAGCATCACAAGTCCAGTACTGCCAGTTCCTGCTCCACGCACCAGAGTTCCAGTGAGCATCACGAGTCCAGCACGACCAGTTCCTGCTCCACGCACCAGAGTCCCAGTGAGCATCACGAGTCCAGTACTACCAGTTCCTGCTCCACGCACCAGAGTCCCAGTGAGCATCACGAGTCCAGTACTGCCAGTTCCTGCTCCACGCACCAGAGTCCCAGTGAGCATCACGAGTCCAGTACTGCCAGTTCCTGCCCACGCACCAGCTGCCCAGTGAGCATCACGAGTCCAGTACGCCAGTTCCAACTCCACGCACCAGAGTTCCAGGAGAAGGCCCAGGGCCTCCGGTTCTGATGTCAGACCAGCACGGCCAGCACCGGAGCCTCCACCTGGGACAAAGCTTACCCATCTCAAGACCCCACAGATTTCTGGCGCGGTCCGAGTCCGCGCTTTGGGTACTGTAACGCCCAGTCCCGAGTTTCAGGCTGGAGCGCTTTTGGTTGTCTTTGTGTAGGGTTTGTTCATTCTAGGTGTCGATTTCTATAAAGGGTAATGGTTCCAATTAGAGGCAGCTGTGTGTCGTTGTCTCTAATTGGGAACCATATTTAGGCTAGTAGGTTTCACTCTGGGTCTGTGGGTTATTGTATGTTCATAGCTGTGTTCGTCTGTTCAGTTATGTTCATCGCACGCTCTCGTATTGTTTTTGTTCCGTCGTGGTCCCGTGTATAATTAAATATGTATTCTGGCTACATCGCTAAGGCCTTGGTCTGTTCCTCAAGAGAAGAGAAACGTGACAGACACTTATGAAATGCTTGTAATTATACTTCAGTATTCCATAGTAACATCTGGCAAAAATATCTAAAGACACTGAAGCAGCAAACTTTATGGAAATTCTCAAAACTTTTGGCCACAACTGTATATTAATAATTGTAACACCCTGGTATTAATGAAGCTGTTACTACACATCATAACCTGACACTGCTATTTATTTATCTTTTACTTAACTTGGCAAGTCAGTTAAGAACAAATTCTTATTGATAATGACGGCCTACTGGGGAACAGTGGGTTAACTGACTTGTTCAGGGGGCAGAATGACAGATTTTTACCCTGTCAGCTCGAGGATTCAATCCAGCAACCTTTTGGTTACTGGCCCAATGCACTAACCACTAGGCTACTTGCTGCCCCATGCTAGACTCACATAGGCCCATTGTAATGCTATACCACTGGCACGTAAAAACGAAAATAACTAATTAAATGTAAATCTACAAACTTTCACTAACAGTTATTTTTACAATCTGAAATTATAGCCTCAAAATAAATTCTCGATTTGAGTTCTGCACATTGGCGCAATGTAACCACCACCACGCAGATCAGGCAAGATGCGGTTAGCCTGAGTGACTGACAGAGGAATGAAAAAAAAAGTTGTGCCCCCCCACAAAAGTAGTGGACCGGGCCTTTAATACATAGGCGTCGGCAGCGCGGGTAACTTTCCCCATTGCAGCACCCCTAAACTACTTTATGGACTCGACTGTTTCTCCTGGTTTCAGTATCCTGTTACAAAGAGAAAGGATAAGGGTCTAGTAGCTACAGAACCTGTTCAGAACAGGAGTTGTCTTACAACGAGACAGGGCTCTTGAACTAAAGACAGGGCTTTAGAACTAAAGACAGGGCTCTAGAACTAAAGACAGGGCTCTAGAACTAAAGACAGGGCTCTAGAACTAAAGACAGGGCTCTAGAACTAAAGACAGGGCTCTAGAACTAAAACCCTGCCCTGTACTCCGGAGGCACCACAACACAGCACAGCGAACATTCACAAGGTGTTTTGCAGAGTTGAAGGGAAAACGCAGAAACGCTCACCAGGTAAATTCTAACAACTTTTATTAGGATTTTGAGACATATTGTAAGATGAAAATTATTGGTTAGTTTCTGGAAAACCACTACTTTTGCAAGAGTTGTTTTTCACATTTGTTACCTACTACTAAGGGCTATTTATTTCCGAGTTTACAAATGAACTAACGTTAGCAGAACTCACCGATGGCAAACCGAGGCTACCAATAGTATTTTCTGGCAAATAGTTTCCCCCCCACAGTGTTTTGGCTATCCCCACCCTGCTGTGGGACTCTCAACAGCAGCATGCACAGACTGGCAGTGTGGACATCATTTTCTTTCACTCTAAAAAAATCCCGTTTCTATTTTATTCTATGCAATACTTAGTGTTCAGAATACACACAAAAAAACACTTAATTGTTCATGCTTTATCCTGTTATCACAACACTGATTAAATAAGTTATTCACAATATGCATGACTTTTTTGATGGACCATTCCTTCAGTGTGTGTACAGTATGTATGCGTGCATATGTGTATTAGACGCTCGCGCTTACGTGTGTGTGTGTGCAAGTGTGTTTTTACATGTGTGTGTCTTTGCTACTGTGGACAAAGAATGGGACTGGTCGGCGAGTACAGAGTTTGTGCAGCCCAGTCCATTGATGGTGTTACGCTTCGATCACAGCGACAGTGTGTTTTTTCATTGTGGTACACCAGAATTACATTCATTTCTCATGAAGCTGCGGTTTGCCTTGCTGCATTGCGTTGCAGAGGCAGTTGCAGTGCGTTCGGTGTTGTGTGTACTTTGGATTTATCGAACGTATGCGTCAAACAGTATGCGGTAGACGGCTTGACAGAAATGGTAACAGAAGGTGAATGTTGAACTTTTGTTGCGCACATATCCAGATGATGTTGCATACTATTTTAGGCAAAATGCTGTCGGTGTGTTCGAAGTGTTAGTGAGAGTTGAAGCGTTAGTGAGAGTTGAATCGTTGCCCTAATAAGTTGAGCACAATAGGTTCATAGAGACGCTGACACCAATAACAAGCTTCAAGTGAGTGCAATTATGGGCAGTCAGATCTGTCCTGAGCAGTGTCCGCTATGTTGCCCCTGGCTCTGCCCCTCGCTGCCTCCCGGCCTCCCCTCGCTGCCTCCCCTCACTGCCTCCCGGCCTCCCCTCACTGCCTCCCAGACTCCTTGGGAGCATCAAATCAAGCTTTATTTATACAGCACATTTCAGACATAGAATGCAACGCTCTGTGCTTTACAGGAAATAAACGACAAAAAAACCCCCGATACAAATAAAAAATAAATACATATTTACTACTGTAAGGACAGACGCTGGTAAACGAGAAGCAAGTACAGGGAGTGAACATTTAATACATATCGGACATGAAACAGAACACGGACAGCGTCTGGACAGGGGAAACAAAACGACCTTAATGCAGACACGGGGAAGAAACCGAGGAAGAGACAGATATAGGGGAGGCAATCAATAAGGTAAAATAGTCCAGGTGAGTCCCATGAAGCGCTGATGCGCGTAACCTTGGTGACAGGTGTGTGTAATGATGGGCCATGGCGCCCCCGAGTGCCAGATAGTGGGAGCAGGCGTGACTACACAACAAGTATAAGATGGAAACAAAAGAATGACTATCTGAAAAACTAAAAAGAGGAAAAGCAAAGCCTCCCGCTCTGCCCCCCAGCCTCCAGGCTAGGAGGCTACCTGTAGCCCTGTGGGTAAGCTCCAGTATACTAGGCTGGTAGCTCCGCTATACTAGGCAGGTAGCTCCGGTATACTAGGCAGGTAGCTCCGGTATACTAGGCAGGTAGCTCCAGTATACTAGGCTGGTAGCTCCAGTATACTAGGCTGGTAGCTCCAGTATACTAGGCTGGTAGCTCCAGTATACTAGGCATGTAGCTCCGGTATACTAGGCAGGTATCTCCGGTATACTAGGCAGGTAGCTCCGGTATACTAGGCAAGTAGCTCCGGTATACTAGGCTGGTAGCTCCGGTATACTAGGCTGGTAGCTCCGGTATACTAGGCTGGTAGCTCCGGTATACTAGGCTGGTAGCTCCGGTATACTAGGCTGGTAGCTCCGGTATACTAGGCTGGTAGCTCCAGTATACTAGGCTGGTAGCTCCAGTATACTAGGCTGGTAGCTCCCAGTATACTAGGCTGGTAGCTCCAGTATACTAGGCTGGTAGCTCCAGTATACTAGGCTGGTAGCTCCAGTATACTAGGCTGGTAGCTCCGCTATACTAGGCTGGTAGCTCCGCTATACTAGGCAGGTAGGTCCAGTATACTAGGCAGGTAGCTCCAGTATAATAGGCTGGTAGTTCCAGTATAATACGCTGGTAGTTCCAGTATAATACGCTAGCCTCAGTGGGTAGAGAGGGCGTGGCAGGTACAGTCCGGCATCATCAGGCTACAGAAACCCTGCCTGCTGCCCTGATAACAGTCGGGGAAAACAAACAAATAGCCGGTAGCCATCCAGTGGGCTAGGTGGCTATCAGCAGGCTACCCCAGAGAGCTTATCAGGCTGGTAGCGCTGGCCTACTGGGTCCACCAGGCTAGGCTAGTCTCAGGGGGTCAAGAGTGTCTACTGGGTCCAGCAGGCTAGGCTAGCCTCAGGGGCTAGAGAGGGTCTGCTGGGTCCAGCAGGCTAGGCTAGCCTCAGGGGCTAGAGAGGGTCTGCTGGGTCCAGCAGGCTAGGCTAGCCTCAGGGGGTTGAGAGGGTCTGCTGGGTCCAGCAGGCTAGGCTAGCCTCAGGGGGTTGAGAGGGTCTACTGTGTCCAGCAAGCCAGTTACCTGCTGCCCTGATAACATAACAGCCAAGGAAAGCAAACAAACAGGCTCTCCAGTTGATCACCACACAGGACAACCCAGATAAGCAACAATATTTAATCTCAATATAGCAATTGAGTACCGAAAGAGGGAGAAAGGCTGGGTTGCTGTGCACTCTTCTGCTGTACAGATGGTTCTGGTTCCAACGCTGACTATTCTGTTTATTTACAGAAAGGGAAAGTCCAAAAGTGAATAGTTTGGTTTCCCAACAAACTCTCTGTCATTACAGATATAGATGGGCTGGTGGTGCCTTCTCTCTAGTGAGGTTGGCTGGCTGGTTGGTAGGTAGGTTGGCTGGTTGGAGGTTGGTTAGTTGGCTGGTTGATTGATTCGTTGGTTGGTTGGAGGTTGGTTGGTTGGTTGGTTGGCGGTTGGTTGGCTGGTTGATTGATTCGTTGGTTGGAAGTTGGTTTGTTGGAGGTTGGTTGGCTGATTGATTGATTCGTTGGTTGGTTGGAGATTGGTTGGTTGAAGGCTGGCTGGCCGGCCATAGCCGACCAAAACGTCCAACGTAAATGCTACGTTTAGCATCATGCTGTCATTGTATCCATATTTTCTGTTGTTCACAGAGTATAAGGTCTACACACTGTAACAGAGTACAAGCGGCTGTGACACTCGTCGGATGTGGCAGTGCTTGAAAACTATTACGGACTACAAAGGGAAACCAGGACCCGAGCTGCCCAGTGACGCGAGCCTACCAGACGAGATAAATGCCTTTTATGCTCGCTTCGAGGCAAGCAACACTGAAGCATGCACGAGAGCACCAGCTGTTCTGGTGATAATGCTCTCTGTAGCCGATGTGAGCAAGACCTTTAAACAGGTCAACATTCACAAAGCCGCTGGGCCAGATGGATTACCAGGACGTGTACTCAAAGCATGCGCGGACCAACTGTCAAGTGTCTTCACTGACATTTTCAATCTCTCCCTGACTGAGTCTGTAATACCTACATGTTTCAAGCAGACCACCATAGTCCCTGTGCCCAAGGAAGCGAAGGTAAACTGCTTAAATGATTACCGTCCCGTGGCACTCACATCGGTAGCCATCAAGTGCTTTGAAAGGATGGTCATGGCTCACATCAACAGCATCCTCCCGGATACCCTAGACCCACTCCAACTCGCATACCGCCCCAACAGATCCACAGATGACGCAATCTCAATTGCACTCCACATTGCCCTTTCCCACTTGGACAAAATTAACACCTATGTGAGAATGCTGTTCATTGACTACAGCTCAGCGTTCAACACCATAGTGCCCACAAAGCTCATCACTAAGCTAAGGACCCTGGGACTAAAAACCTCCATCTGGAAATGGATCCTGGACTTCCTGACGGGCCGCCCCCAGGTGGTAAGGGTAGGCAACAACACGTCTGCCACACTGATCCTCAACACTGGGGCCCCTCAGGGGTGTGTACTTAGTCCCCTCCTGTACTCCCTGTTCACCCAAGACTGCGTGGCCAAACACGACTCCAACACCATCATTAAGTTTGCTGACGACACAACAGTGTTAGGCCTGATCACCAACAATGATGAGACAACCTATAGGGAGGAGGTCAGAGAACTAGCAGTGTGGTGCCAGGATAACAACCTCTCCCTCAATGTGAGCAAGACAAAGGAGCTGATTGTGGACTACAGGAAAATGAGGACCAAACAGGCCCCAAGTTCCTTGGTGTCCACATGGTCCAAACACACCAAGACAATCGTGAAGAGGGCACGACAAAACCTTTTCCCCCTCAGGAGACTGAAAAGATTTGGCATGGGTCCCCAGATCCTCAAAAAGTTCTACAGCTGCACCATCGAGAGCATCCTGACCGGTTGCATCACTGCCTGAAATGGCAACTGCTCGTCATCTGACCGTAAGGTGCTACAGAGGGTGGTGCGTACGGCCCAGTACATCACTGGGGCCACGTCTCCTGCAATCCAGGACCTATATAATAGGCGGTGTCAGAGGAAAGCCCATAAAATTGTCAGAGACTCCAGTCACCCAAGTCATAGACTGTTTTCTCTGCTACCTGCACGGCAAGCATTACCGGAGCGCCAGGTCTAGGTCCAACAGGCTCCTTAACAGCTTCTACCCCCAAGCCATAAGACGTTTCAAAAATTATCAAATGGCCACCGGACTATTACACTGCTGCTACTGGCTGTTTATTATCTATACATAGTCACTTCACCCCTACCTACATGTACACTGCTGCTACTAGCTGTTTATTATCTATACATAGTCACTTCACCCCTACCTACATGTACACTGCTGCTACTGGCTGTTTATTATCTATACATAGTCACTTCACACCTACCTACATGTACACTGCTGCTACTCACTGTTTATTATCTATACATAGTCACTTCACCCCTACCTACATGTACACTGCTGCTACTGGCTGTTTATTATCTATACATAGTCACTTCACCCCTACCTACATGTACACTGCTGCTACTCACTGTTTATTATCTATACATAGTCACTTTACCCCTACCTACATGTACACTGCTGCTACTCACTGTTTATTATCTATACATAGTCACTTCACCCCTACCTACATGTACACTGCTGCTACTGGCTGTTTATTATCTATACATAGTCACTTCACCCCTACCTACATGTACACTGCTGCTACTGGCTGTTTATTATCTATACATAGTCACTTCACCCCTACCTACATGTACACTGCTGCTACTGTCTGTTTATTATCTATACATAGTCACTTCACCCCTACCTACATGTACACTGCTGCTACTGTCTGTTTATTATCTATACATAGTCACTTCACCCCTACCTACATGTACACTGCTGCTACTCACTGTTTATTATCTATACATAGTCACTTCACCCCTACCTACATGTACACTGCTGCTACTGTCTGTTTATTATCTATACATAGTCACTTTACCCCTACCTACATGTACACTGCTGCTACTGGCTGTTTATTATCTATACATAGTCACTTCACCCCTATCTACATGTACACTGCTGCTACTGGCTGTTTATTATCTATACATAGTCACTTCACCCCTACCTACATGTACACTGCTGCTACTGTCTGTTTATTATATATACATAGTCACTTTACCCCTACCTACATGTACACTGCTGCTACTGTCTGTTTATTATCTATACATAGTCACTTTACCCCTACCTACATGTACACTGCTGCTACTGTCTGTTTATTATCTATACATAGTCACTTCACCCCTACCTACATGTACACTGCTGCTACTGTCTGTTTATTATCTATACATAGTCACTTCACCCCTACCTACATGTACACTGCTGCTACTGTCTGTTTATTATCTATACATAGTCACTTTACCCCTACCTACATGTACACTGCTGCTACTCTCTGTTTATTATCTATACATAGTCACTTCACCCCTACCTACATGTACACTGCTGCTACTGTCTGTTTATTATCTATACATAGTCACTTCACCCCTACCTACATGTACACTGCTGCTACTCACTGTTTATTATCTATACATAGTCACTTTACCCCTACCTACATGTACACTGCTGCTACTCTCTGTTTATTATCTATACATAGTCACTTTACCCCTACCTACATGTACACTGCTGCTACTGGCTGTTTATTATCTATACATAGTCACTTCACCCCTACCTACATGTACACTGCTGCTACTGTCTGTTTATTATCTATACATAGTCACTTCACCCCTACCTACATGTACACTGCTGCTACTGTCTGTTTATTATCTATACATAGTCACTTCACCCCTACCTACATGTACACTGCTGCTACTCTCTGTTTATTATCTATACATAGTCACTTCACCCCTACCTACATGTACACTGCTGCTACTCTCTGTTTATTATCTATACATAGTCACTTTACCCCTACCTACATGTACACTGCTGCTACTCACTGTTTATTATCTATACATAGTCACTTCACCCCTACCTACATGTACACTGCTGCTACTCACTGTTTATTATCTATACATAGTCACTTCACCCCTACCTACATGTACACTGCTGCTACTCACTGTTTATTATCTATACATAGTCACTTTACCCCTACCTACATGTACACTGCTGCTACTCACTGTTTATTATCTATACATAGTCACTTCACCCCTACCTACATGTACACTGCTACTCACTGTTTATTATCTATGCTGCTACTGTCTGTTTATTATCTATACATAGTCACTTTACCCCTACCTACATGTACACTGCTGCTACTCTCTGTTTATTATCTATACATAGTCACTTCACCCCTACCTACATGTACACTGCTGCTACTGTCTGTTTATAATCTATACATAGTCACTTTACTCCTACCTACATGTACACTGCTGCTACTCACTGTTTATTATCTATACATAGTCACTTCACCCCTACCTACATGTACACTGCTGCTACTCACTGTTTATTATCTATACATAGTCACTTCACCCCTACCTACATGTACACTGCTGCTACTTGCTGTTTATTATCTATACATAGTCACTTCACCCCTACCTACATGTACACTGCTGCTACTGTCTGTTTATTATCTATACATAGTCACTTTACCCCTACCTACATGTACACTGCTGCTACTCGCAGTTTATTATCTATGGTCACTTCACCCCTACCTACATGTACACTGCTGCTACTGTCTGTTTATTATCTATACATAGTCACTTCACCCCTACCTACATGTACACTGCTGCTACTGTCTGTTTATTATCTATACATAGTCACTTCACCCCTACCTACATGTACACTGCTGCTACTGTCTGTTTATTATCTATGGTCACTTCACCCCTACCTACATGTACAAATGACCTCTAACCTGTACCCCTGCACACTGACTCGGTACCGGCACCCCCTGTATATAGCCTCGTTATTGTGTTACTTTTATTTTTTTTACTTTAGTTTATTTGGTAAATATTTTCATAACTCTAAGCATTTCACGGTAAGATCTACACCTGTTGATTAAGGGCCTGTCAGTCAGCATTTCACGGTAAGGTCTACACCTGTTGGTTAAGGGCTGGTCAGTCAGCATTTCACGGTAAGGTCTACACCTGTTGATTAAGGGCCTGTCAGTCAGCATTTCACGGTAAGGTCTACACCTGTTGGTTAAGGGCTTGTCAGTCAGCATTTCACTGTAAGGTCTACATCTGTTGGTTAAGGACTGGTCAGTCAGCATTTCACTGTAAGGTCTACACCTGTTGGTTAAGGGCTGGTCAGTCAGCATTTCACTGTAAGGTCTACCTACACCTGTTGGTTAAGGGCTTGTCAGTCAGCATTTCACTGTAAGGTCTACACCTGTTGGTTAAGGGCTGGTCAGTCAGCATTTCACTGTAAGGTCTACACCTGTTGGTTAAGGGCTGGTCAGTCAGCATTTCACTGTAAGGTCTACATCTGTTGGTTAAGGGCTGGTCAGTAAGCATTTCACTGTAAGGTCTACACCTGTTGGTTAAGGGCTGGTCAGTCAGCATTTCACTGTAAGGTCTACCTACACCTGTTGGTTAAGGGCTTGTCAGTAAGCATTTCACTGTAAGGTCTACACCTGTTGGTTAAGGGCTGGTCAGTCAGCATTTCACTGTAAGGTCTACATCTGTTGGTTAAGGGCTGGTCAGTAAGCATTTCACAGTAAGGTCTACACCTGTTGGTTAAGGGCTTGTCAGTCAGCATTTCACTGTAAGGTCTACACCTGTTGGTTAAGGGCTGGTCAGTCAGCATTTCACTGTAAGGTCTACACCTGTTGGTTAAGGGCTTGTCAGTAAGCATTTCACTGTAAGGTCTACACCTGTTGGTTAAGGGCTGGTCAGTAAGCATTTCACAGTAAGGTCTACATCTGTTGGTTAAGGGCTGGTCAGTCAGCATTTCACTGTAAGGTCTACCTACACCTGTTGGTTAAGGGCTTGTCAGTCAGCATTTCACTGTAAGGTCTACACCTGTTGGTTAAGGGCTGGTCAGTCAGCATTTCACTGTAAGGTCTACACCTGTTGGTTAAGGGCTGGTCAGTCAGCATTTCACTGTAAGGTCTACATCTGTTGGTTAAGGGCTGGTCAGTAAGCATTTCACAGTAAGGTCTACACCTGTTGGTTAAGGGCTTGTCAGTCAGCATTTCACTGTAAGGTCTACACCTGTTGGTTAAGGGCTGGTCAGTCAGCATTTCACTGTAAGGTCTACACCTGTTGGTTAAGGGCTTGTCAGTAAGCATTTCACTGTAAGGTCTACACCTGTTGGTTAAGGGCTGGTCAGTAAGCATTTCACAGTAAGGTCTACATCTGTTGGTTAAGGGCTGGTCAGTCAGCATTTCACTGTAAGGTCTACTCTACACCTGTTGGTTAAGGGCTTGTCAGTCAGCATTTCACTGTAAGGTCTACACCTGTTGGTTAAGGGCTGGTCAGTCAGCATTTCACTGTAAGGTCAACACCTGTTGGTTAAGGGCTGGTCAGTAAGCATTTCACAGTAAGGTCTACACCTGTTGGTTAAGGGCTGGTCAGTCAGCATTTCACTGTAAGGTCTACACCTGTTGGTTAAGGGCCTGTCAGTCAGCATTTCACTGTAAGGTCTACATCTGTTGGTTAAGGGCTGGTCAGTCAGCATTTCACGGTGAGGTCTACATCTGTTGGTTAAGGGCTGGTCAGTCAGCATTTCACTGTAAGGTCTACACCTGTTGGTTAAGGGCTGGTCAGTAAGCATTTCACAGTAAGGTCTACACCTGTTGGTTAAGGGCTTGTCAGTCAGCATTTCACAGTAAGGTCTACATCTGTTGGTTAAGGGCTGGTCAGTAAGCATTTCACAGTAAGGTCTACACCTGTTGGTTAAGGGCTGGTCAGTCAGCATTTCACTGTAAGGTCTACACCTGTTGGTTAAGGGCTGGTCAGTCAGCATTTCACTGTAAGGTCTACACCTGTTGGTTAAGGGCTTGTCAGTCAGCATTTCACAGTAAGGTCTACACCTGTTGGTTAAGGGCTGGTCAGTCAGCATTTCACTGTAAGGTCTACACCTGTTGGTTAAGGGCTTGTCAGTAAGCATTTCACTGTAAGGTCTACACCTGTTGGTTAAGGGCTTGTCAGTCAGCATTTCACTGTAAGGTCTACACCTGTTGGTTAAGGGCTGGTCAGTCAGCATTTCACTGTAAGGTCTACACCTGTTGGTTAAGGGCTTGTCAGTAAGCATTTCACTGTAAGGTCTACACCTGTTGGTTAAGGGCTGGTCAGTAAGCATTTCACAGTAAGGTCTACATCTGTTGGTTAAGGGCTGGTCAGTCAGCATTTCACTGTAAGGTCTACCTACACCTGTTGGTTAAGGGCTTGTCAGTCAGCATTTCACTGTAAGGTCTACACCTGTTGGTTAAGGGCTGGTCAGTCAGCATTTCACTGTAAGGTCAACACCTGTTGGTTAAGGGCTGGTCAGTAAGCATTTCACAGTAAGGTCTACACCTGTTGGTTAAGGGCTGGTCAGTCAGCATTTCACTGTAAGGTCTACACCTGTTGGTTAAGGGCCTGTCAGTCAGCATTTCACTGTAAGGTCTACATCTGTTGGTTAAGGGCTGGTCAGTCAGCATTTCACGGTGAGGTCTACATCTGTTGGTTAAGGGCTGGTCAGTCAGCATTTCACTGTAAGGTCTACACCTGTTGGTTAAGGGCTGGTCAGTAAGCATTTCACAGTAAGGTCTACACCTGTTGGTTAAGGGCTTGTCAGTCAGCATTTCACAGTAAGGTCTACATCTGTTGGTTAAGGGCTGGTCAGTAAGCATTTCACAGTAAGGTCTACACCTGTTGGTTAAGGGCTGGTCAGTCAGCATTTCACTGTAAGGTCTACACCTGTTGGTTAAGGGCTGGTCAGTCAGCATTTCACTGTAAGGTCTACACCTGTTGGTTAAGGGCTTGTCAGTCAGCATTTCACAGTAAGGTCTACACCTGTTGGTTAAGGGCTGGTCAGTAAGCATTTCACAGTAAGGTCTACACCTGTTGGTTAAGGGCTTGTCAGTCAGCATTTCACAGTAAGGTCTACACCTGTTGTATTCAGCATTTCACAGTAAGGTCTACACCTGTTGTATTCAGCATTTCACAGTAAGGTCCACACCTGTTGTATTCAGCATTTCACAGTAAGGTCTACACCTGTTGTATTCAGCATTTCACAGTAAGGTCCACACCTGTTGTATTCAGCATTTCACAGTAAGGTCTACACCTGTTGTATTCAGCATTTCACAGTAAGGTCTACACCTGTTGTATTCAGCATTTCACAGTAAGGTCCACACCTGTTGTATTCAGCATTTCACAGTAAGGTCTACACCTGTTGTATTCAGCATTTCACTGTAAGGTCTACACCTGTTGTATTCAGCATTTCACAGTAAGGTCTACACCTGTTGTATTCAGCATTTCACAGTAAGGTCTACACCTGTTGTATTCAGCATTTCACAGTAAGGTCTACACCTGTTGTATTCTGCGCATGTGACAAAATAAAGTTTGATTTTATTTTATTTTTGAATCGAAGTCTTACTGACTGTAACAGACTAGAAGGTCTCCAGGTCATTGGAATAATGACAGTACAACTTTATAATACTTTACAAGACTAACTTGTTGTCCTTTCATCTCCACCAGTGAAAGATGAAGACGCTGTGGTGTCTGTCTGCTCTGCAGCTGTTCCTGGCTCCAGCTCTCCTGGTAAACATGACGCAATAAACATGACGCAATAGTATTGTATTACATTGTTTTATTATATTCAGTGAGTACATATAGTCAGGTGGGAAAAGCAGTCGGTCAGGTACAGGGGTCACATCTAACCTATATGTTACAGTAAGGTGTTATATATATATATACGATCATACAGAGATCACATACACATACAGCACCCCCTGTACTTTGGATAGATACAGTGTCTTCAGAAGGTATTCACACCCCTGGACGTATTCCACATGTTGTTGTTGTTACAGCCTGAATTTAAAATGGATTAAATTGAGATGTTGTGTCACTGGCTTACACACAATACCCCAGAATGTCAAAGTGGAATTATGTTTATAGACTTTTTTTTTTTTTTACAAATGTATCAAGGCACAATGTGAGACCCAGACCCAGACACAGGAGGCAGATGGTTGGAGTCTTACAATGTTTATTAATCCAAAGGGAATAGGCAAGAGAATGGTCGCGGACAGGCAAAAAGGTCAGAACCAGATATGGGTCCAGGAGATACAGAGTGGCAGACAGGCTCGTGGTCACGGCAGGCAGAATGGTCAGGCAGGCGGGTACAGAGTCCAGGAGGAACAGAGTGGCAGACAGGAACGTGGTCACGGCAGGCAGAATGGTCAGGCAGGCGGGTACAGAGTCCAGAAACAGGCAAGGGTCAAAACCGGGAGGACTAGAAAAAGGATAAGCGACACCTGGAGGGGGTGGAACAATCACAGGAACAGGTGAAACAGATCAGGGTGTGCCATACAGCACTATGGAGGCCCTCACTGTACCATACATCACTATGGAGGCCCTCACTGTGCCATACAGCACTATGGAGGCCCTCACTGTGCCATACAGCACTATGGAGGCCCTCACTGTGCCATACAGCACTATGGAGGCCCTCACTGTGCCATACAGCACTATGGAGGCCCTCACTGTGCCATACAGCACTATGGAGGCCCTCACTGTGCCATACAGCACTATGGAGGCCCTCACTGTGCCATACAGCACTATGGAGGCCCTCACTGTGCCATACAGCACTATGGAGGCCCTCACTGTGCCATACATCACTATGGAGGCCCTCACTGTGCCATACAGCACTATGGAGGCCCTCACTGTGCCATACAGCACTATGGAGGCCCTCACTGTGCCATACAGCACTATGGAGGCCCTCACTGTGCCATACAGCACTATGGAGGCCCTCACTGTGCCATACAGCACTATGGAGGCCCTCACTGTGCCATACAGCACTATGGAGGCCCTCACTGTGCCATACAGCACTATGGAGGCCCTCACTGTGCCATACAGCACTATGGAGGCCCTCACTGTGCCATACAGCACTATGGAGGCCCTCACTGTGCCATACATCACTATGGAGGCCCTCACTGTGCCATACATCACTATGGAGGCCCTCACTGTGCCATACATCACTATGGAGGCCCTCACTGTGCCATACAGCACTATGGAGGCCCTCACTGTGCCATACAGCACTATGGAGGCCCTCACTGTGCCATACAGCACTATGGAGGCCCTCACTGTGCCATACAGCACCATGGAGGCCCTCACTGTGCCATACAGCACTATGGAGGCCCTCACTGTGCCATACATCACTATGGAGGCCCTCACTGTGCCATACATCACTATGGAGGCCCTCACTGTGCCATACATCACTATGGAGGCCCTCACTGTGCCATACATCACTATGGAGGCCCTCACTGTGCCATACAGCACTATGGAGGCCCTCACTGTGCCATACATCACTATGGAGGCCCTCACTGTGCCATACAGCACTATGGAGGCCTGTGGGCCCTGGTCTAAAGTATCGTGTTCCTGTAAAGCCCTGTGGGTCCTGGTCTAAAGTAGTGCACTGAATAGGGTGCCATTTGGGGACACGGTCCAAATAATGTGTTGTTGTGTATGTCCAGCTGCCCAATGGGGACTACTGGGAGGAATGGAGTCCCTATGGAGAATGTAGTCGGAGCTGCGGGAGTGGCGTCACCATGAGGACCAGGAGATGTGTCAGCCAGAGGTAAGAGCTAAGAGAGTCTTGTTGTTCTTTCTTTCTTTCCTGTTTCTCTGTCCACTTTAAGCTAGCACTGTGTTTCTCTGTCCACTTATGGCTTCCCTGTGTTTTTACAAGGGTCAAATCAAATCAAATGTTATTGGTCACATACACATGGTTAGCAGATGTTAATGCGAGCGCTTCTAGTTCCGACGTTGCAGTAATATCAAACAAGTAATCTAACAAATTCCCAACAACTACCTAATACACACAAATCTAAAGGGGTGATTGAGAATATGTACATATAAGTATATGGATGAGCGATGGCCGAGCGGCATAGGCAATATGCAATATAAAATCCTGTATATACATATGAGATGAGTAATGTAAGATATGTTAACATTATTAAAGTGGCATTGTTTAAAGTGACTAGTAATCCATTTAATAAAGTGGCCAGTAATTGGGTCTCAATGTTGGCAGCAGCCTCTCTGAGGTAGTGGTTGCTGTTTAGCAGTCTGATGGCCTTGAGATAGAAGCTGTTTTTCAATGTCTCGGTCCCAGCTTTGCACCTGTACTGACCTTGCCTTCTGGATGATAGCGGGGTGAACAGGCAGTGGCTCGGGTGGTTGTTGTCCTTGATTATCTTTTTGGCCTTCCTGTAACATCGGGTGGTGTAGGTGTTCTGTAGGGCAGGTAGTTTACCCCCGGTGATGCGTTGTGCAGACCGCACCACCCTCTGGAGAGCCTTGCGGTTGAGGGCGGTGCAGTTGCCGTACCAGGCCGTGAAACAGCCCGACAGGATGCTCTCGATTGTGCATCTGTAGAAGTTGGTCAGGGTTTTGTTGACAAACCAAATTTCTTCAGC
The DNA here is from genome assembly GCA_030435695.1 of Brachymystax lenok tsinlingensis. Lineage (NCBI taxonomy): Eukaryota > Metazoa > Chordata > Actinopteri > Salmoniformes > Salmonidae > Brachymystax > Brachymystax lenok. The sequence continues at coordinate 42,386,249 of CM059786.1, read as the reverse complement.
CTCCTGAGGTTGAAGAGGAGCTGTTGCACCTTCTTCACCACACTGTCTGTGTGGGTGGACCATTTCAGTTTGTCTGTGATGTGTACGCCGAGGAACTTAAAACCTTCCACCTTCTCCACTGTGGTCCCGTCGATGTGGATAGGGGGGTGCTCCCTCTGCTGTTTCCTGAAGTCCACGATCATCTCCTTTGTTTTATTGACGTTGAGTTAGAGGTTGTTTTCCTGACACCACACTCTGAGTGCCCTCACCTCCTCCCTATAGGCTGTCTTGTAGTTTTTGGTGATCAGGCCCACTACTGTTTTTGTCTGCAAACTTTATGATTTTGTTGGAGACGTGCATGGCCAAGCAGTCATGGGTGAACAGGGAGTACAGGAGAGGGCTGAGCACACACCCTTGTAGGGCCCCAGTGTTGAGGGTCAGCTAAGTGGAGATGTTGTTTCAGCTATATTTCCAGACCTCTTTCCATGGTTAAATGCGGTGGATCGCACTTTCAGTTTTATGCGAATGCCTCCATCCATCCATCCATCCATCCATCCATCCACGGTTTCTGGTTAGGGTAGGTTTTAATAGTCACAGTGGGTACAACATCTCCAATGCACTTCTTAATAAACGCACTCACCGAGTTAGCGTATAGGTCAATGTTGTTCTCTGAGGCTGACCGGAACATATTCCAGTCCGTGTGATCAAAACAATCTTGAAGCGTGGCTTCCGATTGGTCAGACCAGCGTTGAATGGTTCTCGTCACTGGTACATCCTGCTTGAGTTTCTGCCTATAAGACGGAACGAGCAAGATGTGTACACAGCTGTGATTATAACTGATGAGAATTCTCTTGGTAGGTAAAATGGCCGGGATTTAATTGTAAGGAATTCTAGGTCGGGTGAGCAGAAGGACTTGAGTTCCTGTATGTTGTTATGATTACACCATGAGTCGTTAATCATGAGGCATACACCCCCGCCCTTCCTCTTCCCAGAGAGGTGGTTATCTCTGTAGGAGCGATGCATGGAGAAGCCCGGTGGCTGAACCGATTCAGACAACGTTTCCCGAGAAACAGAGAATGTTACAATCTCTGATGTCTCTCTTGAAGGGGAAAGGGGAAAGGAGGGGGGATACCTAGTCAGTTGTACAACTGAATACCTTCAACTGAAATCCGTATTTAACCTCTGAATCAGAGAGGTGCGGGGGGCTGCCTTAATCGACATCCACGTCTTCGGCGCCCGGGAAACAGAAGGCAACCCTTGCTCGAATTTCGTCTACCTTGTTGTCAAGAGACTGGACATTGGCGAGTAGTATACTCGGGAGCGGTGAGCGATGTGGCCGTCTACGGAGCCTGACCAGAAGGCCGCTCCGTCTGCCTCTTCTGCGGCGGCGTTGTTTTGGGTCTGCTACTGGGATTAGATCCAATGTCCTGCGTGGTGGTCCGAACAGAGGATTCGCTTTGGGAAAGTCGTATTCCTGATCGTAATGTTGGTAAGTTGACATTGCTCTTATATCCAATAGTTCTTCCCAGCTGTCTGTAATTAGACTTAATATTTCCTGGGGTAACAATGTAAAAAATAATACATGAAAAAAAAAAAAAATACTGCATAGTTTCCTGAGAACGCGAAGCGAGGCGACCATCTCTGTCGGTGCCGTTTTTTGATAGTAGGGAGTGGCAGTTTAACGTCTCTATCTTTAAGTTGGGTGTTGCCTTCTGCACCCTCAGCGTACTGTGAAGCCAACAGAAGATGAGAAGGGAACTTGTTACTGTGTTACAGGAACGCTCGTTGTGAACCAATTATACAGCAACTTTCCTCTTTGACAGGTTTTACTAGCAGTGGCTTAGTGTTGTGTTCTTGACAGATTTAACTAGCGGTGGTTGAGTGTGTGTTCTTGTGCGTGTGTTGAAAGGAATCTATATTTGTGGCTTGTTGTTGCTGGAGGTTGATTATGCAGGAGGAGAGAGGAGCAATGGAGAGAAGGGGAGGGATAGAGCTAAGCTAAGCGTTTTGGCCATAAATCATACAGTTGGAATCCAGCCTGCTTGTTCCCTCTTGCACCTCATAATATTATGAAGAGGGGAGAGTAAAGTACATGTCTCCCCATGTACAGCCGGATGATCCTGTAGACTCCCATTCTAACTGGATGAGGAGGTACAGCCTCAAGGAGTCTTACATGACGTGTCATCGTCCTGGAGTCACTACACCCCAGATCCTTCCAAAGGAGTTTGGTTGTATATGAGGGACTTTGACTTCATTCCCAATAGTTCATCCCCCTTTCCCAGCAGTGAATGCTGTCACTGTTAGTCTAACACGCCCAAATGCTGCTCTACCACATTACACGCCAGACAGTCAGTTAGCCAGCCAGACAGTCAGTTAGCCAGCCAGACAGTCAGTTAGTCAATTAGCCAGCCAGTCAGTTAGCCAATTAGCCATCCAGACAGTCAGTTAGCCAGCCAGACAGTCAGTTAGCCAGCCAGACAGTCAGTTAGCCAATTAGCCAGTCAGTCAGTTAGCCAATTAGCCAGTCAGTCAGTCAGTCAGTTAGCCAGCCAGACAGTCAGTTAGCCAGCCATCCAGACAGTCAGTTAGCCAGCCAGACAGTCAGTTAGCCAGCCAGTCACTCAGTCAGTTAGCCAGCCAGACAGTCAGTTAGCAGCTGGTGCACCCAGCCTCCGTGCTACCTGCCTCCCCCCAGCTGGTGCATTGCTACTTCCTGAGGCTACTGTCCACCTGGTCTGTTGTGTTGTGTCTCATCAGGAACATTAGTCAGCCTGTCCAGTACCTGTACCTATCTTCAATTATTACACCACATCTCTCTGTTGACTTGACCTCTTCTTGCACCCTATTACAGAAAGTGTTAATGTTCCCTTCACAGATACCAGTTACCATGTTGCCAACAGTTACCATGTTCCCAACAGTTACCATGTTGTTCAAACAGAAAGGGAGGAGGAGGTGGAGGAGGAGGATAGTCTGAGCCTGGGTGAAGTGAATAACACTTAGGATACGTCCCAAATGGCTCCCTATTCCCTAATTAGTGCCCTACTTTAGACCAGGGCCCATAGAGCTCTACTGTTGATCAGGGATCATAGAGCTCTACTGTTGACCAGGGATCATAGAGCTCTACTGTTGACAGGGATCATAGAGCTCTACTGTTGACCAGGGATCATAGAGCTCTACTGTTGACCAGGGATCATTGGGTTCTACTGTTGACCAGGGATCATAGAGCTCTACTGTTGACCAGGGATCATAGAGCTCTACTGTTGACCAGGGATCATTGGGCTCTACTGTTGACCAGGGATCATAGAGCTCTACTGTTTATCAGGGATCATAGAGCTCTACTGTTTATCAGGGATCATAGAGTTAACCCACTGTTCCCTGGGTGCCAAAGACGTGGATGTCGATAATGGCAGCCCCCTCGCACCTCTCTGACTCAGAGGATTTGGGTTTAAATGCAGAAGACACATTTCAGTTGAAGGCATTCAGTTGTACAACTGACTGGGTACCCCCCTTTCCCTCCCCTCTCTTACGTGTTCCAGCTTCAGGCTCTTACTCGTGGAATCATAAAGATGGGACATGTCTGGTATTTAGTCTCAGGCATAACAAGCCTGGCTAAACACCTTGTTATTGATAGAACACAGGTCTGGAGGGAAAGCTCTTACCAACACCACCCTCTGAATACCAGCTCTTACCAACACCACCCTCTGAATACCAGCTCTTACCAACACCACCCTCTGAGTACCAGCTCTTACCAACACCAACCTCTGAATACCAGCTCTTACCAACACCACCCTCTGAATACCAGCTCTTACCAACACCACCCTCTGAATACCAGCTGTTACCAACACCACCCTCTGAGTACCAGCTCTTACCAACACCACCCTTTGAATACCAGCTCTTACCAACACCACCCTTTGAATACCAGCTCTTACCAACACCACCCTCTGAATACCAGCTCTTACCAACACCACCCTCTGAATACCAGCTCTTATCAACACCACCCTCTGAATACCAGCTCTTACCAACACCATCCTGTGTGGGCTCCAGGGAATTTCCCTTTGGTGCAGATCTAGGATTAGCTTCCCTTCCCTCTATTCCCCCCCCTATCCTCCAGAAGTCCTCCAGTGATTTCTGAACGTTTTCCTCAAGTATAAATACAGTCAAGTACACCCACACTAAAGGTTAAACAAATATGTTTTTTAACATCACATTTGACAACTGCAAACTTCAAGGAGTTGGACGTTCAAGGAGTTGGTGTGATGGTCAGATGTGATGTCATCACCCCCTTGCGGGAACAATAAAGGAGCCCTCCACATCACACCTATTGAGCTGTGCCTTTTTGTTAAGTAAATGAAGTGTTAAATGAGGTGAATTCGGAGTGCATTAGTATGCATTTCTATGAATTTGTAGGGTCCACTCATATAATTGCAGACCAATACCCAACTACCCACTTAATTAGTTTGGTGGGTTGGGAGGGGTTATGGGGTAGGATGTTGGGTGGGGTGGGGGGGTGGGAATAAACTACGTCTTATGTTTCTGTGCAATAATTATTGGTAAAACTTAAATACGAAATATATTTTAAAAAAATTAAAAGGTGAAAAGGAGACTGGAGGAGGACTTTAACCATGAGTGAAAAAAAACTGACCCAGGATCAGCGTGGAGGGGCCACTTCACCCTACACCTCCTGTACGTCAGCGGAGGCTGGTGGGAGGAACTATAGGAGGACGGGCTCATTGTAATGACTGTAATGGAATCAATAGAACGGAGTCAAACATGTGGTTTCCATACGTTTGCCTTTGATACCGTTCCATTAATTCCATTCCAGCCATTACAATGAGCCCGTCCTCCTATAGCTCCTCACACCAGCCTCCTCTGCTGTACATACTGCAGGAAGCCAAAGCTCTTGCAGGGACTGCGTACCAAATGGCACCCAATTCCCTATATAGGGCACTACTTTTGACCAGGGCCCATAGAGCTGTGGTTGAAAGTAGGGAATAGGGTGTCATTTGGGACGCAGAATTGGAGTCAACACTGCCTCATGGTTGGCTGCCTGCAGCCTGCCTGTGTACTGATGTAGTTGAAAGGTCAGCCTTAATGACTACATTATCTTCATCATGTCATTATCTCTCCTCTGAGCCCGGTGGAGGGTGAAGTTGACCCCTAAATGCTGATCTTGGGTCAGTTTAGCTTATTTCCCACTAACGATTGAGGTTAGGATTGATGGAGGGGAAGCTGATCCTAAATCTGTACCTAGGGGAAGGTTCAGCCTTGGAGCTCTGAGCCCACTGAATGTAGCCTGGTCCCAGATCTGTTTATGTTGTCTTGCCAACTGTCAGGATGTTGTCATGCCAAACATGTATTGGCAAGACAGAACAGATCTGGGACCAGATTTACTCATGAATTAGCTCTAATCTTTATCCTTTCTTTAAACCATGAATAACCTCTGATGTCTCCTTTAATCCGTGTTACAGGACTGACGGAGGGGATAACTGTGTGGGACCAGACAAGTCCTACAGCTCTTGTAATATCCAGGTAAACAACATGCTACCAACACCAACATGCTGCAAAATTCCCCAAATTCCGTTAACTTTCTCTCTCTGACTATTACTGTTGGTGTAACTCTCTCTCAGTCTATTACTGTTGGTGTAACTCTCTCTCAGTCTATTACTGTTGGTGTAACTCTCTCTCAGTCTATTACTGTTGGTGTAACTCTCTCTCAGTCTATTACTGTTGGTGTAACTCTCTCTCAGTCTATTACTGTTGGTGTAACTCTCTCTCAGTCTATTACTGTTGGTGTAACTCTCTCTCAGTCTATTACTGTTGGTGTAACTCTCTCTCAGTCTATTACTGTTGGTGTAACTCTCTCTCAGTCTATTACTGTTGGTGTAACTCTCTCTCAGTCTATTACTGTTGGTGTAACTCTCTCTCAGTCTATTACTGTTGGTGTAACTCTCTCTCAGTCTATTACTGTTGGTGTAACTCTCTCTCAGTCTATTACTGTTGGTGTAACTCTCTCTCAGTCTATTACTGTTGGTGTAACTCTCTCTCAGTCTATTACTGTTGGTGTAACTCTCTCTCAGTCTATTACTGTTGGTGTAACTCTCTCTCAGTCTATTACTGTTGGTGTAACTCTCTCTCAGTCTATTACTGTTGGTGTAACTCTCTCTCAGTCTATTACTGTTGGTGTAACTCTCTCTCAGTCTATTACTGTTGGTGTAACTCTCTCTCAGTCTATTACTGTTGGTGTAACTCTCTCTCAGTCTATTACTGTTGGTGTAACTCTCTCTCAGTCTATTACTGTTGGTGTAACTCTCTCTCAGTCTATTACTGTTGGTGTAACTCTCTCTCAGTCTATTACTGTTGGTGTAACTCTCTCTCAGTCTATTACTGTTGGTGTAACTCTCTCTCAGTCTATTACTGTTGGTGTAACTCTCTCTCAGTCTATTACTGTTGGTGTAACTCTCTCTCAGTCTATTACTGTTGGTGTAACTCTCTCTCAGTCTATTACTGTTGGTGTAACTCTCTCTCAGTCTATTACTGTTGGTGTAACTCTCTCTCAGTCTATTACTGTTGGTGTAACTCTCTCTCAGTCTATTACTGTTGGTGTAACTCTCTCTCAGTCTATTACTGTTGGTGTAACTCTCTCTCAGTCTATTACTGTTGGTGTAACTCTCTCTCAGACTATTACTGTTGGTGTAACTCTCTCTCAGTCTATTACTGTTGGTGTAACTCTCTCTCAGTCTATTACTGTTGGTGTAACTCTCTCAGTCTATTACTGTTGGTGTAACTCTCTCAGTCTATTACTGTTGGTGTAACTCTCTCTCAGTCTATTACTGTTGGTGTAACTCTCTCTCAGTCTATTACTGTTGGTGTAACTCTCTCTCAGTCTATTACTGTTGGTGTAACTCTCTCTCAGTCTATTACTGTTGGTGTAACTCTCTCTCAGTCTATTACTGTTGGTGTAACTCTCTCAGTCTATTACTGTTGGTGTAACTCTCTCTCAGTCTATTACTGTTGGTGTAACTCTCTCTCAGTCTATTACTGTTGGTGTAACTCTCTCTCAGTCTATTACTGTTGGTGTAACTCTCTCTCAGTCTATTACTGTTGGTGTAACTCTCTCTCAGTCTATTACTGTTGGTGTAACTCTCTCTCAGTCTATTACTGTTGGTGTAACTCTCTCTCAGTCTATTACTGTTGGTGTAACTCTCTCTCAGTCTATTACTGTTGGTGTAACTCTCTCTCAGTCTATTACTGTTGGTGTAACTCTCTCTCAGTCTATTACTGTTGGTGTAACTCTCTCTCAGTCTATTACTGTTGGTGTAACTCTCTCAGTCTATTACTGTTGGTGTAACTCTCTCTCAGTCTATTACTGTTGGTGTAACTCTCTCTCAGTCTATTACTGTTGGTGTAACTCTCTCTCAGTCTATTACTGTTGGTGTAACTCTCTCTCAGTCTATTACTGTTGGTGTAACTCTCTCTCAGTCTATTACTGTTGGTGTAACTCTCTCTCAGTCTATTACTGTTGGTGTAACTCTCTCTCAGTCTATTACTGTTGGTGTAACTCTCTCAGTCTATTACTGTTGGTGTAACTCTCTCTCAGTCTATTACTGTTGGTGTAACTCTCTCTCAGTCTATTACTGTTGGTGTAACTCTCTCTCAGTCTATTACTGTTGGTGTAACTCTCTCTCAGTCTATTACTGTTGGTGTAACTCTCTCTCAGTCTATTACTGTTGGTGTAACTCTCTCTCTGTCTATTACTGTTGGTGTAACTCTCTCTCAGTCTATTACTGTTGGTGTAACTCTCTCTCAGTCTATTACTGTTGGTGTAACTCTCTCTCAGTCTATTACTGTTGGTGTAACTCTCTCTCAGTCTATTACTGTTGGTGTAACTCTCTCTCAGTCTATTACTGTTGGTGTAACTCTCTCTCAGTCTATTACTGTTGGTGTAACTCTCTCTCAGTCTATTACTGTTGGTGTAACTCTCTCTCAGTCTATTACTGTTGGTGTAACTCTCTCTCAGTCTATTACTGTTGGTGTAACTCTCTCTCAGTCTATTACTGTTGGTGTAACTCTCTCTCAGTCTATTACTGTTGGTGTAACTCTCTCTCAGTCTATTACTGTTGGTGTAACTCTCTCTCAGTCTATTCCTGTTGGTGTAACTCTCTCTCAGTCTATTACTGTTGGTGTAACTCTCTCTCAGTCTATTACTGTTGGTGTAACTCTCTCTCAGTCTATTACTGTTGGTGTAACTCTCTCTCAGTCTATTACTGTTGGTGTAACTCTCTCTCAGTCTATTACTGTTGGTGTAACTCTCTCTCAGTCTATTACTGTTGGTGTAACTCTCTCTCAGTCTATTACTGTTGGTGTAACTCTCTCTCAGTCTATTACTGTTGGTGTAACTCTCTCTCAGTCTATTACTGTTGGTGTAACTCTCTCAGTCTATTACTGTTGGTGTAACTCTCTCTCAGTCTATTACTGTTGGTGTAACTCTCTCTCAGTCTATTACTGTTGGTGTAACTCTCTCTCAGTCTATTACTGTTGGTGTAACTCTCTCTCAGTCTATTACTGTTGGTGTAACTCTCTCAGTCTATTACTGTTGGTGTAACTCTCTCTCAGTCTATTACTGTTGGTGTAACTCTCTCTCTGTCTATTACTGTTGGTGTAACTCTCTCTCTGTCTATTACTGTTGGTGTAACTCTCTCTCAGTCTATTACTGTTGGTGTAACTCTCTCTCAGTCTATTACTGTTGGTGTAACTCTCTCTCAGTCTATTACTGTTGGTGTAACTCTCTCTCAGTCTATTACTGTTGGTGTAACTCTCTCTCAGTCTATTACTGTTGGTGTAACTCTCTCTCAGTCTATTACTGTTGGTGTAACTCTCTCTCAGTCTAATACTGTTGGTGTAACTCTCTCTCAGTCTATTACTGTTGGTGTAACTCTCTCTCAGTCTATTACTGTTGGTGTAACTCTCTCTCAGTCTATTACTGTTGGTGTAACTCTCTCTCAGTCTATTACTGTTGGTGTAACTCTCTCTCAGTCTATTACTGTTGGTGTAACTCTCTCTCTGACTATTACTGTTGGTGTAACTCTCTCTCAGTCTATTACTGTTGGTGTAACTCTCTCTCTGACTATTACTGTTGGTGTAACTCTCTCTCAGTCTATTACTGTTGGTGTAACTCTCTCTCAGTCTATTACTGTTGGTGTAACTCTCTCAGTCTATTACTGTTGGTGTAACTCTCTCTCAGTCTATTACTGTTGGTGTAACTCTCTCTCAGTCTATTACTGTTGGTGTAACTCTCTCTCAGTCTATTACTGTTGGTGTAACTCTCTCTCAGTCTATTACTGTTGGTGTAACTCTCTCTCAGTCTATTACTGTTGGTGTAACTCTCTCTCAGTCTATTACTGTTGGTGTAACTCTCTCTCAGTCTATTACTGTTGGTGTAACTCTCTCTCAGTCTATTACTGTTGGTGTAACTCTCTCTCAGTCTATTACTGTTGGTGTAACTCTCTCTCAGTCTATTACTGTTGGTGTAACTCTCTCTCAGTCTATTACTGTTGGTGTAACTCTCTCTCAGTCTATTACTGTTGGTGTAACTCTCTCTCAGTCTATTACTGTTGGTGTAACTCTCTCTCTGTCTATTACTGTTGGTGTAACTCTCTCTCAGTCTATTACTGTTGGTGTAACTCTCTCTCAGTCTATTACTGTTGGTGTAACTCTCTCAGTCTATTACTGTTGGTGTAACTCTCTCTCAGTCTATTACTGTTGGTGTAACTCTCTCTCAGTCTATTACTGTTGGTGTAACTCTCTCTCAGTCTATTACTGTTGGTGTAACTCTCTCTCTGACTATTACTGTTGGTGTAACTCTCTCTCAGTCTATTACTGTTGGTGTAACTCTCTCTCAGTCTATTACTGTTGGTGTAACTCTCTCTCAGTCTATTACTGTTGGTGTAACTCTCTCTCAGTCTATTACTGTTGGTGTAACTCTCTCTCAGTCTATTACTGTTGGTGTAACTCTCTCTCAGTCTATTACTGTTGGTGTAACTCTCTCTCAGTCTATTACTGTTGGTGTAACTCTCTCTCAGTCTATTACTGTTGGTGTAACTCTCTCTCAGTCTATTACTGTTGGTGTAACTCTCTCTCTGACTATTACTGTTGGTGTAACTCTCTCTCAGTCTATTACTGTTGGTGTAACTCTCTCTCAGTCTATTACTGTTGGTGTAACTCTCTCTCAGTCTATTACTGTTGGTGTAACTCTCTCTCTGACTCAGTTGTTAATCTTTGGGAATAAACAATTTATTTCATGTTCAGTTCATATCACTGACAGGAAAGAACCAACCGGGTGTTATTCAGTAACATACTTTCCATTAGGCCTATACGCTGACCCCTGACTCCTGACCCCTGACCCCTTACCTCTCCTTGTGTATCACCCAGGACTGCCCAGAAGGATCTAGGGACTTCAGAGAAGAGCAGTGTTCTCAGTTTGATGGATCTGACTTCCAGGGAAAACGCTACAAATGGCTCCCATACTATGGAGGTGAGTCAGAAGGGCCTAAGGGCTGGGGCTTCATACAGGTTTGGTAATGACTGTAAAACATTTTGTAATGACTGTATAAAGTTTGGTAAAGACTGTAAAACATTTTGTAATGACTGTATAAAGTTTGGTAATGACTGTATGCGGTTTGGTAAAGACTGTATACGGTTTGGTAATGACTGTATAAGGTTTGGTAAAGACTGTATACGGTTTGAGAAAGACTATAAGGTTTGGTAATGACTGTATACGGTTTGATAAATACTGTATACGGTTTGGTAAACAATGTATACGGTTTGGTAATGACTGTATACGGTTTGGTAATGACTGTATACGATTTGGTAAAGACTGTATACGGTTTGGTAAAGACTGTATACGATTTGGTAAAGACTGTATACGGTTTGGTAAAGACTGTATACGGTTTGGTAAAGACTGTATACGGTTTGGTAAAGACTGTATACGGTTTGGTAAAGACTGTATACGTTTTGGTAAAGACTGTATACGATTTGGTAAATACTGTATAAGATTTGGTAAAGACTGTATACGGTTTGGTAAAGACTGTATACGATTTGGTAAAGACTGTATACGGTTTGGTAAAGACTTTTCACGGTTTGGTAAAGACTGTATACGGTTTGGTAAAGACTGTATACGGTTTGGTAAAGACTGTATAAGGTTTGGTAAAGACTGTATACGGTTTGAGAAAGACTATACGGTTTGGTAATGACTGTATACGATTTGGTAAAGACTGTATAAGGTTTGGTAATGACCGTATACGGTTTGGTAAAGACTGTATGCGGTTTGGTAATGACCGTATACGGTTTGGTAATGACCGTATACGGTTTGGTAATGACCGTATAGGTTTGGTAAAGACTGTAAACGGTTTGGTAAAGACCGTATACGATTTGGTAAAGACCGTATACGGTTTGGTAAAGACCGTATACGGTTTGGTAAAGACCGTATACGGTTTGGTAATGACTGTATGCGGTTTGGTAATGACCGTATGCGGTTTGGTAATGATTGTATACGGTTTGGTAATGACTGTATACGGTTTGGTAATGATTGTATACGGTTTGGTAATGACTGTATACGGTTTGGTAATGACTGTATACGGTTTGGTAATGACTGTATACGGTTTGATAATGACTGTATACGGTTTGATAATGATTGTATACGGTTTGGTAATGACTGTATACGGTTTGGTAAAGACTGTATACGGTTTGGTAAAGACTGTATAAGATTTGGTAAAGACTGTATACGGTTTGGTAATGACTGTATAAGGTTTGGTAATGACTGATAATAATACAGCGAACTGAACAGCAATGTTCAGCAGACCACTGGAATACATTACTGGTAAAGTTATGCAAATTACAGATGAGGAAGGGTGAACTAAGCGTGTGTTTGTGTATCCCACCAGCTGACAACCTGTGTGAGCTGAACTGTATGCCCAGAGGAGAGAACTTCTTCTACCGCCACAGGACAGCTGTGGCCGACGGCACGCCCTGCCACCCCGGGAGGAAGGATGTCTGTGTTGATGGAGTCTGTAAGGTAGGTGTGTGTGTGTGTGCGTGTTGCTTGTGCGTGTGTGTGTGTGAGGTAGGATTAAACTTGAGGCTTAATAATAGAAGGCCATTGTGATTATCACTGGGGGGTTTAGATGGAATTTATCAACAGTTTCGCTAAATTTATCAGTTTCACTCTGACCTCAACATGTTTCACTCTGACTTCAGTTTCACTCTGACCTCAACATGTTTCACTCTGACTTCAGTTTCACTCTGACCTCAACATGTTTCACTCTGACTTCAGTTTCACTCTTAATTCAGTTTTCCTTTTTCTTATAACTTCAGTTACACTGGTACTTCAGTTTCACCATAACATCAGTTTCCCTATAACATCAGTTTCCCTATAACTTCAGTTTCCCTCTGACTTCAGTTTCACTATAACTTCAGTTTTCCTCTGACTTCAGTTTCACTCTGACTTCAGTTTCACTCTGACTTCAGTTTCCCTATAACTTCAGTTTCCCTCTGACTTCAGTTTCACTCTGACTTCAGTTTCACTCTGACTTCAGTTTCCCTATAACTTCAGTTTCCCTATAACTTCAGTTTCCCTCTGACTTCAGTTTCACTATAACTTCAGTTTCCCTCTGACTTCAGTCTCCCTCTGACTTCAGTTTCCCTTTAACTTCAGTTCCCTATAACCTCAGTTTCCCTCTGACTTCAGTTTCCCTATAACTTCAGTTTCCCTCTGACTTCAGTTTCCCTATAACTTCAGTTTCACTATAACTTCAGTTTCCCTCTGACTTCAGTTTCCCTATAACCTCAGTTTCCCTCTGACTTCAGTTTCCCTATAACTTCAGTTTCCCTATAACTTCAGTTTCCCTCTGACTTCAGTTTCACTCTGACTTCAGTTTCACTCTGACTTCAGTTTCCCTATAACTTCAGTTTCCCTCTGACTTCAGTTTCCCTCTGACTTCAGTTTCCCTATAACTTCAGTCTCCCTCTGACTTCAGTTTCCCTTTAACTTCAGTTTCCCTATAACCTCAGTTTCCCTCTGACTTCAGTTTCCCTATAACTTCAGTTTCCCTATAACTTCAGTTTCCCTATAACTTCAGTTTCACTATAACTTCAGTTTCCCTCTGACTTCAGTTTCCCTATAACCTCAGTTTCCCTCTGACTTCAGTTTCCCTATAACTTCAGTTTCCCTATAACTTCAGTTTCCCTATAACTTCAGTTTCCCTATAACTTCAATTTCCCTCTGACTTCAGTTTCCCTATAACTTCAGTTTCCCTCTGACTTCAGTTTCCCTATAACCTCAGTTTCCCTCTGACTTCAGTTTCCCTATAACTTCAGTTTCCCTATAACTTCAGTTTCCCTATAACTTCAATTTCCCTCTGACTTCAGTTTCCCTATAACTTCAGTTTAACTATATCTTCAGTTTCCCTCTGACTCCAGTTTCCCTATAACTTCAGTTTCACTATAACTTCAGTTTCCTTCTGACTTCAGTTTCCCTCTGACTTCAGTTTCCCTCTGACTTCAGTTTCACTATGACTTCAGTTTCACTATAACTTCAGTTTCCCTATAACTTCAGTCTCCCTCTGACTTCAGTTTCCCTCTGACTTCAGTTTCCCTATAACTTCAGTTTCCCTCTGACTTCAGTTTCACTATAACTTCAGTTTCCCTATAACTTCAGTTTCCCTCTGACTTCAGTTTCCCTCTGACTTCAGTTTCCCTATAACTTCAGTTTCACTCTGACTTCAGTTTCCCTCTGACTTCAGTTTCCCTCTGACTTCAGTTTCACTATGACTTCAGTTTCACTATAACTTCAGTTTCCCTATAACTTCAGTCTCCCTCTGACTTCAGTTTCCCTTTAACCTCAGTTTCCCTCTGACTTCAGTTTCCCTATAACTTCAGTTTCCCTATAACTTCAGTTCCCCTATAACATCAGTTTCCCTATAACTTCAGTTTCCCTATAACTTCAGTTCCCCTATAACCTCAGTTTCCCTATAACTTAAGTTTCCCTCTGACTTCAGTTTCACTATAACTTCAGTTTCCCTATAACTTCAGTTTCCCTCTGACTTCAGTTTCCCTCTGACTTCAGTTTCCCTATAACTTCAGTTTCACTCTGACTTCAGTTTCCCTATAACTTCAGTTTCCCTCTGACTTCAGTTTCCCTATAACCTCAGTTTCCATCTGACTTCAGTTTCCCTATAACTTCAGTTTCCCTATAACTTCAGTTTCCCTATAACTTCAATTTCCCTCTGACTTCAGTTTCCCTATAACTTCAGTTTAACTATATCTTCAGTTTCCCTCTGACTTCAGTTTCCCTGTAACTTCAGTTTCACTATAACTTCAGTTTCCTTCTGACTTCAGTTTCCCTCTGACTTCAGTTTCACTATGACTTCAGTTTCACTATAACTTCAGTTTCCCTATAACTTCAGTCTCCCTCTGACTTCAGTTTCCCTCTGACTTCAGTTTCCCTATAACTTCAGTTTCCCTCTGACTTCAGTTTCACTATAACTTCAGTTTCCCTATAACTTTAGTTTCCCTCTGACTTCAGTTTCCCTCTGACTTCAGTTTCCCTATAACTTCAGTTTCACTCTGACTTCAGTTTCCCTCTGACTTCAGTTTCACTATGACTTCAGTTTCACTATGACTTCAGTTTCACTATAACTTCAGTCTCCCTCTGACTTCAGTTTCCCTTTAACCTCAGTTTCCCTATAACCTCAGTTTCCCTCTGACTTCAGTTTCCCTATAACTTCAGTTTCCCTATAACTTCAGTTCCCCTATAACATCAGTTTCCCTATAACTTCAGTTTCCCTATAACTTCAGTTCCCCTATAACCTCAGTTTCCCTATAACTTCAGTTTCACTATAACTTCAGTTTCCCTATAACTTCAGTTTCCCTCTGACTTCAGTTTCCCTCTGACTTCAGTTTCCCTATAACTTCAGTTTCACTCTGACTTCAGTTTCACTATAACTTCAGTTTCCCTATAACTTCAGTTTCCCTATAACTTCAGTTTCCCTCTGACTTCAGTTTCCCTCTGACTTCAGTTTCCCTATAACTTTAGTTTCCCTATAACTTCAGTTTCCCTTTATCCTCAGTTTCCCTATAACCTCAGTTTCCCTCTGACTTCAGTTTCACTATAACTTCAGTTTCCCTCTGACTTCAGTTTCCCTATAACTTCAGTTTCACTATAACTTCAGTTTCCTTCTGACTTCAGTTTCCCTCTGACTTCAGTTTCCCTCTGACTTCAGTTTCACTATGACTTCAGTTTCACTATAACTTCAGTTTTCAGGCCTAGTATCTCTCTTTCCTTCCAGGCCTAGTATCTCTCTTTCCTTCCAGGCCTAGTATCTCTCTTTCCTTCCAGGCCTAGTATCTCTCTTTCCTTCCAGGCCTAGTATCTCTCTTTCCTTCTAGGGTGTGGCCTGCGTGCTGCTGGCTGGGTTTCTTTCTCTATCCCTCCAACCCTGTTCCTGGAGTGCCCTTCTGTAGGTTTACACCAGGACTCTCCAAGCCTGTTTCTGGAGTGCCCTCCTGTAAGTTTACACCAGGACTCTCCAACCCTGTTGCTGGAGAGATACCCTCCTGTAGGTGTTCACTCCAACCCCAGTTTATCAACCAGCTAATTGTTAGAATCACGTGTGTTAGATTAGGGTTGGAGTTAAAACCTACATGAGGGTAGCTCTCCAGGAACAGGGTTGGAGTTAAAACCTACAGGAGGGTAGCTCTCCAGGAACAGGGTTGGAGTTGAAACCTACAGGAGGGTAGCTCTCCAGGAACAGGGTTGGAGTTAAAACCTACAGGAGGGTAGCTCTCCAGGAACAGGGTTGGAGCTAAAATCTACAGGAGGGTAAGAACAGGGTTGGAGAGTCCTGGTGTAAACCTACAGGAGGGTATCTCTCCAGGAACAGGGTTGGAGATCTCTGGTGTAAACCTACAGCAGGGTAGCTCTCCAGGAACAGGGTTGGAGATCCCTGGTGTAAACCTACAGGAGGGTATCTCTCCAGGAACATGGTTGGAGAGCCCTGGTGTAAACCTACAGGAGAGTATCTTTCCAGGAATAGGGTTGGAGATCCCTAGTGTAAACCTACAGGAGGGTATCTCTCCAGGAACAGGGTTGGAGATCCCTGGTGTAAACCTACAGGAGGGTATCTCTCCAGGAACAGGGTTGGAGAGCCCTGGTGTAAACCTACAGGAGGATATCTCTCCAGGGACAGGGTTGGAGATCCCTGGTGTAAATCTACAGGAGGGTTTCTCTCCAGGAACAGGGTTGGAGAGCCCTGGTGTAAACCTACAGGAGGGTATCTCTCCAGGAACAGGGTTGGAGATCCCTGGTGTAAACCTACAGGAGGGTATCTCTCCAGGAACAGGGTTGGAGATCCCTGGTGTAAACCTACAGGAGGGTATCTCTCCAGGAACAGGGTTGGAGAGCCCTGGTGTAAACCTACAGGAGGGTATCTCTCCAGGAACAGGGTTGGAGATCCCTGGTGTAAACCTACAGGAGGGTATCTCTCCAGGAACAGGGTCGGAGAGGCCTGCTCTAACCCATGTCCCTGTCTCCCTCCCTATCCACCCTGTAGCGTCTGGGCTGTGACAACATGCTGGAATCCCTCCAGCAGGAAGACCCCTGTCTGCAGTGTGGGGGCAACGGACAGTCCTGCTACCCCGTCAGGAGCACCTTCAGCATGAACAACCTGCCCAAAGGTACAGTTCTCTTACCTCTTCACCACAGGATCCATGGATCAAGCTCCGTTACAGCCCACTCTCTGTACATCAGTGTGTTAACATAGCATCTCTCCATGGTATTGACTCTTCATGTCCCCTGATGTGTTCTATCTCTCCTGTTCTCTTCCCTCCCAGGCTATAACCAGCTGTTCTATCTCTCCTGTTCTCCTCCCTCCCAAGCTATAACCAGGTGTTCTATCTCTCCTGTTCTCCATCCCAGGCTATAACCAGCTGTTCTATCTCTCCTGTTCTCTTCCCTCCCAGGCTATAACCAGGTGTTCTATCTCTCCTGTTCTCCTCCCTACCAGGCTATAACCAGGTGTTCTGTCTCTCCTGTTCTCCTCCCTACCAGGCTATAACCAGGTGTTCTATCTCTCCTGTTCTCCTCCCTACCAGGCTATAACCAGGTGTTCTATCTCTCCTGTTCTCCTCCCTACCAGGCTATAACCAGGTGTTCTATCTCTCCTGTTCTCCTCCCTCCCAGGCTATAACCAGGTGTTCTATCTCTCCTGTTCTCCATCCCAGGCTATAACCAGGTGTTCTATCTCTCCTGTTCTCCTCCCTACCAGGCTATAACCAGGTGTTCTATCTCTCCTGTTCTCCTCCCTACCAGGCTATAACCAGGTGTTCTATCTCTCCTGTTCTCCTCCCTACCAGGCTATAACGAGGTGTTCTATCTCTCCTGTTCTCCTCCCTACCAGGCTATAACCAGGTGTTATATCTCTCCTGTTCTCCATCCCAGGCTATAACCAGGTGTTCTATCTCTCCTGTTCTCCTCCCTACCAGGCTATAACCAGGTGTTCTATCTCTCCTGTTCTCCTCCCTACCAGGTTATAACCAGGTGTTCTATCTCTCCTGTTCTCCTCCCTACCAGGCTATAACCAGGTGTTCTATCTCTCCTGTTCTCCTCCCTACCAGGCTATAACCAGGTGTTCTATCTCTCCTGTTCTCCTCCCTACCAGGCTATAACCAGGTGTTCTATCTCTCCTGTTCTCCTCCCTCCCAGGCTACAACCAGGTGTTCTATCTCTCCTGTTCTCCTCCCTCCCAGGCTATAACCAGCTGTTCTATCTCTCCTGTTCTCCTCCCTACCAGGCTATAACCAGGTGTTATATCTCTCCTGTTCTCCTCCCTCCCAGGCTATAACCAGCTGTTCTATCTCTCCTGTTCTCCTCCCTACCAGGCTATAACCAGGTGTTCTATCTCTCCTGTTCTCCTCCCTACCATGCTATAACCAGGTGTTCTATCTCTCCTGTTCTCCTCCCTCCCAGGCTATAACCAGGTGTTTATCATCCCTGTGGGAGCCACCTCCATCCACATCAGAGAGACTGTTGCCACTCGTAATTACCTGGGTGAGTCCTAACTACCTGGGTGAGTCCCTAACTGCCAGGTTGAGTCCCTAACTGCCAGGGTGAGTCCCTAACTGCCTGGGTGAGTCCTAACTGCCTGGGTGAGTCCTAACTGCCTGGGTGAGTCCTAACTGCCTGGGTGAGTCCTAACTGCCTGGGTGAGTCCCTAACTGCCTGGGTGAGTCCCTAACTGCCTGGGTGAGTCCCTAACTGCCTGGGTGAGTCCCTAACTGCCTGGGTGAGTCCCTAACTGCCTGGGTGAGTCCCTATCTACCTGGGTGAGTCTTTATCTACCTGGGTGAGTCTTTATCTACCTGGGTGAGTCTTTATCTACCTGGGTGAGTCCCTAACTGCCTGGTTGAGTCCCTAACTGCCTGGTTGAGTCCCTAACTGCCTGGTTGAGTCCCTAACTGCCTGGTTGAGTCCTAATCTACCTGGGTGAGTCTTTATCTACCTGGGTGAGTCTTTATCTACCTGGGTGAGTCTTTATCTACCTGGGTGAGTCTTTATCTACCTGGGTGAGTCTTTATCTACCTGGGTGAGTCTTTATCCACCTGGGTGAGTCCCTAACTGCCTGGGTGAGTCTTTATCTACCTGGGTGAGTCCCTAACTGCCTGGGTGAGTCTTTATCTACCTGGGTGAGTCCCTAACTACCTGGGTGAGTCTTTATCTACCTGGTTGAGTCTTTATCTACCTGGGTGAGTCCTTAACTACCTGGGTGAGTCCCTAACTGCCTGGGTGAGTCTTTATCTACCTGGGTGAGTTTTTATCTACCTGGGTGAGTCTTTATCCACCTGGGTGAGTCCCTAACTGCCTGGGTGAGTCTTTATCTACCTGGGTGAGTCCCTAACTGCCTGGGTGAGTCTTTATCTACCTGGGTGAGTCCCTAACTACCTGGGTGAGTCTTTATCTACCTGGTTGAGTCTTTATCTACCTGGGTGAGTCCTTAACTACCTGGGTGAGTCCCTAACTGCCTGGGTGAGTCTTTATCTACCTGGGTGAGTCTTTATCTACCTGGGTGAGTTTTTATCTACCTGGGTGAGTCCTTAACTACCTGGGTGAGTCCTTAATTCCTTGGATAACCGGATGACTGGGCTAGAGATGACAGGCCATGAGATGGCAATAGGACAGCTGTACCAGAAAAGCTGTGTTCTATGGTGGTGTAATGATCTGTGACTCTGAACTCTAGTCCTTCTGTCTCTAATGATCTGTGACTCTGAACTCTAGTCCTTCTGTCTCTAATGATCTGTGACTCTGAACTCTGACTCTACTGAATGTGTGTGTCTTATATCTGTGTCTGTCTCTGTGTCTGTCTCTGTCTGTCTGTGTCTCTGTCTGTCTCTGTCTATCTCTGTCTGTGTTATAGATTTTATGTTTTGATGACTAAATGTTTGTACTTAATACTAAGAACATTCCATTCTGAAAATGTATGCAATAGAGATAGGGTTACAAGACAAATGGCAGTCCAATTAATGTGTGTGTGTCTAGATATTAACTTGGTGTGCAGAAGGGCAAACAAGCTGGTATGACTTCATTTAGGGGGTGTCTGGGAGAACAAAGAATTCTTTGATTCTACCAGACACATGCGAAATACTCCCCTCCTTGAGGACATGAGAGATAGTTAACAGAACTCCCAAGTTTGACTTCGAAGATTGTGATAAGGAATGAATGGGTACTGTGGGAAGACACTATTTCCTTGGAGAGGGGTGGGGGAGGTGGTGGGAATTTTGTATCTTTGTATTTCAACATTGTACCATATAAAAGACTGTGTACACCTTTTAGAGCTCAGAGCTCTCCCGTGAATAAATAATCCACATTTGATCATTATAGATTGGGCCTCTGTTTGTCTCATTTCAACCAGTATCTCACAAATACTGGGTAACAGACAGAGTTTGTTTAATTGAAGTTCAGTTTATGAACATTGAGAACGAAATTTCTATAACAGTCTTTCTCTGTCTCTGTCTCTGTCTGTCTCTGTCTCTGCCTGTCTCTGTCTCTGTTTCTGCCTGTCTCTGCCTGTCTCTGTCTGTCTCTGTCTCTGCCTGTCTCTGTCTCTGTTTCTGCCTGTCTCTGTCCGTCTCTGTCTGTGTCTGCCTGTCTGTGTCTCTGCCTGTTTCTGTCTGTCTGTGTCTGTTTCACCAGCCATTAAGAACCTGCGCGGTGAGTACTATCTGAACGGCCACTGGGTGATTGAGTTCTCCAGGGCCACTCCAGTAGCTGGCACCATGCTATACTACCAGAGAGGGGCTGAGGGAGAGATGACTCCTGAGACCATCATCGGCCGTGG